>JARJDR010011060.1:0-17498 GCA_030264135.1 Myllaena sp. GC000078 | reverse complement strand
CTGCTGAGCAAAGTTGTCAATGAGTTGGTAAAAATGAAATCAGGCAGGATTCTTAAGTTTCTTGCACTATTGCAACGGAAAAGCACAAAAAGCGAGCATTCGAAGAGTCCATGCGTGAAATATGTGTCATTAGGTGCGGAATTGGAGCGTATACGGTGACTCCTTCTCGTCTCCTGCACGTCCATGACTCATCCATTCGCTGTGCTCCACTCCCACGTACCTAGCCCAAAAATCTGCGAACGCTACATCAACGCAAAATAAAAAAGCTCCTCTCCTCTACGCAGATAGATATTTACATAAGCATACCGACCTCAAATTACGCATTGCGTGGAAGAAGAAGGATCTCTTTAAACCTAAACAAATATACACAGAGCATCTCGGTTGTTTATGCGCAGGATCGACATCGGAATGCTGTTGATAAATGTTGATGTTACACACGAAAGTAAATCGATTTAATTGAGTATGCGCCTGATTCGAATTCCAAATATTCGATTCAAATTTATTGGCGTCGGCGATTGCTGATTGAATGAAATGTTGCATCTGGTAAAGAAATGAACCTATGTGCTTTCAAGTAATTGCAGTACGCAACAAATTGGAATTAGATTCGGTTTCGGATTCGGTAACATCTTAACATGGACTGCGCGACACGACTCGGATTTCAAATTCTATACTTATGCGTAACACGTTCTTACATATCACATATGTAGGGATATGCACACTGCCTAACCGACTGACCGGCTGTCGTAAACACATGAACGTCATGACAAGAAATTTAATTGATGCAATCAAATTATTAAAATGTTAGGGGGCAACGCATACGAATTCATATAAGACATCGCTGGTAAACGATGCGAGCAAGCAACGCAACGATATGTATGACGATGTCTCTTGCACAGGACTTCTATATAAGTATTCGGTGCATACATTCGGTTACATAAATAATGGGAGCATTCAAAACACTTTTCATTTTGGAGCGAGCGCCGAGTCTACTGGTAGCATTCGGATTTCTAATCGTTTCCGGCATTTTATTTGTTCGCTTTGAGCTTCACTCATGCGGCACGTATTCATCACTGACCTCAGAAGCTTTTGGCGTAGGTAGTTGTCAAAATGATATGTGATTATTATTTATAATTATTTATAGAAACTACTTTTTCTGTTTCAAATTTGTTGATGGTGCTGAACATGATTTCGCTGGAATGCAACCGACCAACAACAGCTGATAACGTACGAGATTTAGGCATTGATGTGGTTATTGGGCATTGCTGAAGATCAAGCGTTCTCACTACAGAAGAACACGCGACGTACGACTAGATATTACAAACGGGATCATATAATTAATGAATATCCTTTTTCATTAATGAACTCTCTCGATTTGATCAAACAAGAGATGATTAGCTTTGATAATTAAACAATTTTTTGTAGAATTTGTAAAGCGGATGTTCTTCATTCTCAATTATTTTATTCTTTTTATATTTATTATAAATTTTATTGAACGAATTAAATTCAAAGCATAAAAAATAATGATTCAAAATAAGAAAAATGTGAATGATTAAACATTTGTTAAAACACAATTTAAACATTGAACATTTACGAAACGTACCCTTGACCAAAACTTTCGCTTCGCCTCGAATTATTATTCATTTCGCTTGTGAATGCGCACTCACACTGATTGTGAGCGTCTTACAGGCATACATTTTCCAAAGAGACCTTCAACTCCCAAATGCGAGCTGGCAACTGGCTCATTACCGACGTAACTGACGCAACATTGGCATCTCTTAATCCATTAAACTCATTTAATATAATCATATGTATGTATCATATTACCTACATTGCGCACGATGATTATCTCACTTATTAACTAAGTTTTTGATGCTTTTTTTCATTGCGCGCGCACACACACACATCCACATTCATTCCTGCCATTATGAAATAATCAGACTCAAATTCTATATTTATAACATTTTTATTTCGTACGAATGGATGGAGTTTTGTTTCAATTCCCTTGATGATGATGATGATGATGATACTGATGATGATGAGCGCAATGTTAACATTTATAGTTCCCTCCCATTCAATTGATTGAATAATCATTTCAATTGCAAACGTATATTCGTGTCCACATCCACTTGTAAGTTGTGTACGGGCGATCTATGATGTGCAATATTGTATAATGCGGTCATTAATAATGTGTTTCAAGGACGCAAGGTCAGAGCAAATGCTGTTGATCAACAGCGACATGAAATAATTCATATTTATAGCTAAATACTCGTAGATGAATGCAATGCAAAGAAGGAAATGCTATTCATCTGAATTATCTATGCATCTCAAAATGACCGCATGCAAATGAGTTCCAGCGACGTGTGACTACCAAGCGTATTCCGGGGTCTAAGCTATTGCTGAAAGCTTGTCGGTGCGTTTGGGGTGGGTTCATACACGTGCGCGGCGCAACCCTCCTTTTTGTCCTTTGCCGGAGGTTATTTCCCGGCACGCTTTCAAGCCATTCGAGCGCTTTAGAAATTATATGAAAGCAATGTGGCGCATTTAACATTCAAATGAGTCGAATTGAAATATTGAATCACGTGCTAACAGTATGAATTACAAATTACATATTTTCAATCAATAATTTAAGTTGGAAGCTAGAATTTGAAGTATTTTTACGTATATTAAAGTATGAAATCGTTAAATATGATAGTCAGAGTGAAGCACAGCTGCCAGACGCATCGCGTGCATCATCTGCTAATTAACTGGAGTGATCTTATGTTTGCCTAAAATCCTAACCAGCCAACCGCCACGGCGCGGCGGCGCGCAATTGAAGCAGCACACCTGTTCGTCAACATCGTCTGAGAAACTTTCATTTCACGCAATCGGTAATAACTTCAATAGCACTGCATAATCAGTATCATAAATATTTTAATGGCGCATAATAAATACACGCACATGATGAATCATATTTGTATAAGATTCCATATGAAAATTAACAATTCCCACCTTTGATTAATACTGCTCAAGATATACCTATATAGCAAACATGGGATGAATACAGCCTTAATGATGACAATAATGAAAATGTTTAAAAAAACCACACACGCACGTTTGCAAACATGTTAAATTGAATTCTCGCCGCGTTGATAAATACGCACCGTGCGGAAAGATTGGGCCTGCATCTTCCAGGAAAAACAAGCGCCGGCCGCGCATAGTTGGCAACTGGCCAGGAATGCGGACGCAAGGATATCTATCTAACGCGCAATAGAATGCAACTGCAATCAACCTGTTTTTGCTACCAACCTCCAATATATACTTGCTCTCCAAGCGAAAAATATTCTTTAAAAAACGTTTAATTAGTTAGGTTCTAGCATAATAAGGTGTTACACTGCGCAGCAGAGTGAATTTGCGCAGCAGAGTAAACCAAACGTGTGTTGGTTGCATCGATTGTAGGCGTCGAAAGTAATTTCCTCAATTTAATGACGTTTTCCCCTTCGCCGGAATTCGCCCGATGTTATTAACGTGTGATGAGTGCGCGTAGACATTTTTCATCGCAACGCAGAGCAGAGGAAATACACGAGGTGGCCGAACACACCCTCACGGGTTTCCCGGGCTCCTGTCGCGCAATGATTACATTGCCACAAGGCAAGCCAAGGTTATGAACGGTTACGACGTTTCCTTCCTAAGCTAAACTGCCCTTTTTGCTCGTCCGCCGCACTGAACGCGACACTGAACGTTAAATAATGTAATGTAAACTGAAGGGCGTGTTCCGGTAATTAATATATCAAGCGTCAATCTCAGAAATTACCCTGCGCCATCGCTACTATAATCGGTGAGAATGAAAATGAGGAAATGCAGAATGATTTCCTATTTATTACTATCAGAGTCGATCTATTTTTTAATTATTTATATCCTAGATAAAAATATAGTTATCCCGAATGGTTATTAAGATAACGGTAACTAAATGAACTAATTAATTAATAAAGAAATCCGAGAAAATTTCAGTTATCCAGGAAGTTCGTCGCGGTTAAATTTAATGAGTTCATAATTAATGCATGTAAACGTATACCAATTAAAATTAATATAGGCTATCATTAATATCCCAGAACTTATTAGCAAATCTTGCCATTTACCGAATAATTAAATCGATTCTTTGACGATGTAAATGTCAGTGAAACCTTTCATCCACCCACCAAACAACCACGCACTCCCAATCCAATACATTGTAATATTTCAAGCTATTAAATAAAATTCGTACAATTTCGCTACAATTCATATTGTGCGAAAAGTGAGTAACGTATAAGATATTTGGTGTGGGCGTTTGAGTTTGCGTCTGAGTTTCTATATCTCAATTCAAAAATATTGCTATGTACTTATAATAACTTGTAATTTACTTTCGGCTAAGCAAATAAATATATTTGCGTAAACTTTACCAACATACAGTTGTGTTAATTAACATTATGTGAATGTAATGAATTATAATTAAAGACAGAGGCGAAGCGACACGAAAAATCAATAAAATACGTGTAGCAGACGATAACACAAACATAGGGTGTAGACTGAACTAACATACAATAAACAGGTGTACACGCATAAAATAATAACATAGATGATAATGCCATCGAAAAAGTTGCAAAATAATACCAACCTACGCAGTACATATGCACAGACACGCACTGAAATGTAATAGCTATTCGGAATATAAAACAATACGCGGTTTGCAATTCCATGAAAGAAAATTATGCGAAAATAGAATAAAGGTAGAGTCGATATATGGCGGGTAAAGTGGACATTGTGCAATGGCCAACCAACATCATCGTGCGCACATAAACTTGCCCTTGACATTGCATTATTATCGATGCATTCGCGTCGCGTCGCAGCGTGGCTGGCGAGCAGCTCGGTTCATTACACGAACGATGTACAACTTGGCTTGACAGCATTAAAAGTCCTCACAAACTATATAGCTACCTCAACGTAAATACTATAACAATGTACCCTATCCTACATACACTCATAAAGATTGTGGATGCGAATGTCGAGGACGCGTGTAATTAGAAATTCGTCACGTTACTTATCGGTCCTGCTACTGTTTCCTCACTCATAACGAGCTTATTATAACTACCATATTTATAAGAGGAATATTTAATTACTGCAAAGTGACACTCGATAAACTTATTTGAGAAGTAAATGGCAACGTAACAAAAATGATTATTTACTTTAGACTACTTCTAAAAAGTAGCTAGCTAGGTAGCTTGGTGTTGTGACAGAAAAAAATCGCTAAGTAGCAGGAAATTACCAAACAAGTCTCATCCTAATAAACAGTCCGACAGCTAGCAGTCAACAGCATTAGCGAATGATGACGGTGGAAAAATCCAAAGTCGGAAGCTATCCTACGCTCGCTCGTGTTCTTAGACTGTGCACTGACGACGAAGGCAGAGTTTTCGTCGATCGATCGATAAAACAGTTTCTATTTATAAATGTTTGTGATGATCGGCACACCGACCCGAAAGCAACACCAACTACCAACTAAGTACTCGTACATATGAGTACAATTTGAGTGCGATGAGCTTGGTGCATTCAAATTCTGAGGAGGCTGCTCCAAATTAAAAATAAACATCAAGGTATTGAATTAATTTAATAGGTTTATACTTAAGTTTGTTCAAAATGAATTACGTATTTCATAGGGATGGCTCCGGAAGAAAAAGTAAATCGATAAAATATATTAACTTAAATAAATCTCTCGCAGCGCTGCGAGGAAGAGGAAACGAAGATATATCTGTTTACGTACGCCGGATCATCGTCATCCAATAAATCACGCAAATTAGCGCAAAAAAGTTAAGCAAATTGACGATGCAAACAAACATGGATGTTATTGAATTATGGCCATGTTTTCGGCGTTCCTGCTCTGCATACCAAATCTCCAGAGCACCACCCGTTTTACAATTTTCATGTCGTCACCTTTCACCTCCTCCCTTGGGCCAAACCCACTTAATAACAACCCTGCCTCTATTTCACCACAAAAATAAATAACTAACAAGTATGTAACAGGAAGCATATTCATAGCATATGAAATGTGTATACAGTACATGTGTGCTACCTGTATGATTACCTGAATTTAATTAACGCCCAAATTAGCGCCTTCTATTGCTGTTTACACCTCGTATCCTTGGCAGGAACACACAAGCCACCAACCCACACGCACAAGCACGCAAGGATTATATCACAAAATTAACAATCACCTCAGTAGCACCAATTCATCAAACCTAGATAGATGTTTCTTCGATTAGATAAAACATTCCCGAATTTTAACACTTTACATCAATTTTGCATTTGCTTGTTGCATCACAGCACAATCATCAGAAACAATACCCGGAAGGATTATCCTTGCGCGAGCTACCAATCCCGCAAACGAGTTGTTAATTTTCAGCACTCGAATCCGCGCACGCCATTTAACGCGACAACGGGCGGCGGTGACGGGGCGGTCTGAATAAACACCGGCAGCCGGCAGGCAGACAGGCAGGCGGAGGCGGCAGCGGCAGCTGCAAAGCAATCGCTTAGCGCAACGCACAACACGCGCGATCGAACGTGCGACCGGCCGACAACTGCGCGACCGCGCGCGCAAAGCTTTTCTCGCGTTGTGCCGGTGCCGGCCGCCCGGCGCGCGCAGCACTGACTGGGGAACCTGGGGAAGGAAGCTCCTCCTCGACACTGCTCCCGCGCGCGCGCATAACTACATATAAATGCTAGAATCCCTTTTACTATCAAAACAAGTTGAATTTTGCACAACAAACATCCAAATTACCTGTACCTGCCAGTATCAAAGTTATCCAAAAGTAAATGGACGAAACTTTCTAAAAGAGGTATATTTGGATGAAGATATCAGAAAACATTTATTTATTGTTAGTGATATTTGTAGTTCCGCTCCGGGATCATTTTATTAGGGTAGTTCATCAAGTAGAAGACGAAGGAGCAGACGGTGATGAGCTGGAAGAAGGGTGCGATGCCGGCGCGCTTCGGCAGCACGTACTTGTGCTGCCATCGCCACCATGCGCGACTCACGCAGGCCGCCATCGCCTGCGGTGATTTGTTGCGGCGCCCCAGCCAGCGCGCCAATTCGGAGAGCTTCACGTCGCCGAACGGTGTGTCCGGCGGGCCGTAGTAGCGCGCCGGGTCGTAAGAGCCGTGGATCTTCCGGTTGTAGTCGGCCGGATACTCGCCCAAGCCCATGGATCACTCTTGCAGTCGCTCTACGAAAGAAGTACGGAGCTCACGGAGCTCACAGAGTTCACGGAGATGGACAGCATAGACAAATGGACAGGTGTGAATTGATAGTGTTATAATATGTATAAGGTGTCAATTGTTTGTTTAGTCACTTGATGATTTGATACATTCGCATGACACCCTCCACGGCCAGCCTTGACGAAAACATTGGCGCCCTAATTAATTGCGCAGCAGTAATTACTGTGCGTCAAGTGGAGCACCTGGACCTTGGACTATTAATCACATTAGCCTCCCGCTGCGTGGCATCGCACAAAGCGCACCACATCCGGTGTGCCCTTCCTGATAATTAACTAAGTTTAGAGTGCTTTATTTGCAGTTATATTGCAGTAATTGCTAGATTTTATATTCGCAATTTTTGTTAAAAGATTCATTTTATTTGCGAATGTTCTAAATTTTCGTAATTTGCTGCGTGTCAGCAAATTTCGCAAACCAACAGCGCATTGTGTACAATATCGGGGTAAACAAGTGTAGACAGTACCAGTCCCAAATTAACGGAGTATTATCAGGATTAGGAAATGCTATTAATAACATACGCACACATTTGGAATGGTTCTAAAGCACACAGTTTGTTTCGACCCCTTCTAATACTTGCTGGTTGTTTGCCGTAACAGGAGACGTGTAAATCGCATTTTTTGATACCCTCCCTAAATTACTTACTTTCTTCCTGTATTATAGCTGGAATCGTAATTCGAAAGAGAAATTACGAAGAACGCTTAAACCAACTTAATTTAACTGCTCAAATAACAAGCAAGCATTAGAATAATATCTGCTTTATTGAAAGTGTTTATCCATCAATAACATAAATATCATTCAACTAATAAATCACGTAAAAATAATACAATCCAAAAAAGTTCGTATCATTCCACATCCCTAACCAATCGTTTTTTGTGAACTCAATAGAGTAATAAATTCAATTCTCTAACGTAGTAAATCATCACGACGACGCAAGTACAAAATCATGACTATGCCTTTGAGGCTTTCTTCTCGGCTATCCAGGCGCGGATTTCATCCGCCAACTCTTCATTCGGCACCACTTGATCCATTGTCAACGGTGACCGGTTGAATGGATCCGTTTGATCGCTCAGTAAATGCCTACAGAACATTTAGTTATGATACACAAACAATGTCCAACGTATAGTAATGGTTTACCTGGCGATTGTCGATCGATCCACCGTCTGCTTCGAACTGGGCAGTGTGACAGGATCGCGCATCAACGTCGACATGATTGGATCTAAAAAGTGGTCGGGTGCATCGGCCACCGCATCCTCGGTGACCTGATGCTCCTCCGCGATGCGCGCTACTTTCGCGGCCAATTCCTGCACCTCGCCAATAAGCGACCCACCACCAATTCGCACAAGCACATCCTGTGCGAGCCCAAACAGCGCCGGCTTGTACGAACGCCCATCCTGCGAGATCGCCAAGCAAAAGTCGTTGTCCTCCTTCAGATTCACGTAGATCTTGCAAATATCCAGCACCGTGCCAGCCGGATCAAAACTATATTCTTTGGAGTCTTTAACCTACGCCAACAATGCAATTAAAGCATGAAATGGCACACAGATCAAACCAACCTTAAAGTTCTTTTGATTCGGCCCGACCAGATTCAGTAAGAAATAGTTGAGCATTGCCGCGACCCGATCGACCATCGTATAATGTGTAAAAACTATCTGAATACGCGACGTTAATCGCTCAATCGTCTTGATCGTGTCCTTGCCGAGTATGTTATCGAAGCGGGCAATGATGCCAATGTGCTGCAAGTAGCCCATATTATGCGCGCGCTCCATGGCGGGCAGGCGATCCCAAGCGCCGCTCTGACGCGCTGTCTCCATCTCCTTCAATTTGGACATGTTGGACAAAGATTCGTCCAGCAGAAACACGGCGTCGTTCATTAGCAGATTGATGAATCGCAAAAACAGCGGCGGTGTCACTGCTTCCATATTCTGCTCGGCTTCCACAGCCAGTGTACTGAAACATTCCAACGTCTAATTTTCGCAAATCATCGAATTCCTTGTCTTACTTGAACACTTGCTGGTGCTCCTCCATCTTCCATAAATAATCCATGACAATGTACATAGGACGACGATAATTGAATTTTTGCTCGAATTCCACGCTTTGGCCGGTCATTTCGATGGCGACGAACACTTCCAACAGATTGCGTACGATCTCCAAGCGATGCTCGTGCTGGCTGAAGAGCATCTCGCGCTGATAGCCGCCGAGTGAATTCATGCTGGCCGGCTCGTCCTTGTGGAACGGCAGCAGTGACTCCAGTGCTTCAGCGAGGCGCGCCCGCAAATGCGGGTTCTTTACGCGTCGTGACGAACCCATGTAAATGAGAATGAACGTCAACAACGACTTCATTTGAGGGTAACCGTGCATCTCAAACACGCGCGGATTAAATCGACGTAGAACCACCATGAATGTCACAATGTTTTCAACTAAAAACTCCGGAATGCATCTGTAACAAGCAATATTAGCAATACTTCTAATGTTTTTATACATGCAGCTATACTTTAAAGTCTGGGGAATCACATCTCGTAATGGAAACTCAATATTTCTTTGTACTAAGGGTATGTATTCGGTCTGGCCGTTGCCGAAATCGTTGACGATCACTTGGTTGAACCAATATGTGGTGGCAGATATGAAATGGAATAGCATTTCGAGCAGCACGGGTTCACTGAGCGACGCTTTAAACGACATGTAGCGTCCCATCTCGGTTTGCATGCGCCCTTTCAACTGCTCGACCAGCGGACTGTTTGGGTTTTGGCTTGCAGCATCGTTGAACGTCCGTTCCATTCTGGCCACATCCTGATTTAAACGAACCAGCTTATCGCTGACTGCCATGTATCCCAATTCGAACGACTTGTGCGCCATGTAGAAGCATTCAGTGATGAAACTATAGCTGTTGGACGTGAGGCGCACTTCCGTATTATCGTCGCATGGTATCAGGCAGGTTTCCTGCGCCAAGTTATCCAAATGTATGCCCTTTTCGCGCGCTTCAGCCTCCGGTACCGCGCAATAGGTCGGATCCACCTTGAGAATCTTGGCCAGGTGCTGCGGTTCGCAAAATGGCATGCAGAACTTCAGCAGCACGGCGTTCATGTTCAGCATGAAGCCGTCGCTCACGTTGTCGCGTAGCACAGCCGGATCGGGCGTGTGCTGCGACCACAGTTTACCGCGATTCACGTTGTGTTTCAGGCAATTTCCAAACCACAGAAGCACGGCCGCACGCGCCCTTTGTCCGCTCTTGAGCAGCGTCAGAAAGATGCTGTGTATGTTGGTGATTACGTTCGCCGTGTTCATAAAGAGGATGTTCTCGGTGGAGGCGAACGACGTCGGATCAAGGCTCTGAAAGTACTCGTAGCTACCGGCGCTAGTCTTTGGCAGTAGCGAGATCGTGAACAGCGCGCCCAGCAGCGTGTTGGAGTACTCAAATCCCAGATTGCCTTTTGGTGTTGAATAGTCAAGTAGTAATATGGCTAGGTCTTCATAAGATGCAGCCATTTTTATTATCTCAAATGTGATTGGGCTAATACTCATGATAGTCATGTTGGCCACCTGCACATGTAGCACCTTGAGGAAGTGTGAGAGTGGTTCCTTCATCTGTTCAAATCCTATGGCATAAAAAACATAGCTTGAAAATTATCACTGATCAAAAAGGAGGTCATTGTGTATTTCTACCTTCTTGTTCCAGGAAAGTTTTGTAGATCACTTGAAAAAACTCCTCCCCAGCAGGCAGATCATCCTTAATAATATCATAAAGCTGTACAAAAAGATCTTGGCCCTCATACAGGTCTGGTGCAATCAGTGCAGTCATGATGTTGCGCAGGATCAAACCTCTCACCACATCATCATTATTGTTCAGTTGTTGGTTCAGTTTGAAGCAGTGGAACAAGTAGTGCAGCACCTGCGTATCTACGGTGTGCTCGCTAATTGACTCGGTGCTTTTCTTGCTGCCTTTTGGAATGAAACTCGTGGGCTCGGTGAGGAACAGACGGTCGGCGAGTGCATGCTCCAGAATCTCCACATTCAGGTCCGTTGAATTGAAGACGTTCACCTGGTCGGCGAGGTAGACAAGCTGCTGGTCGGCGGCGCGTGTTTCGTTCAGCGAGAAGCCAAAAATCGCCTCCAAACGTTGCGTTTCTTGCGTGATTCCAATTGCCAACTTGTGCGCCATTGGGTTCGGCGCACTTTTTTGCGGCGTTTGCTTTTCTTCATTCTCGTCGACGAGCGCGGCGAACGGGTTATTCATATTGCACGATTCACGCTCAATTCAACAAGATCCGTGCGCGCACGATAATAAACATTGAAGCAATGATTAAGCAGAATGTTGTTCCTAAATTGCTAATCACCCGCGGACTGTTGGAAACGAAAACATGACACTTGTCAGAGGTCAGAGTGACGTGCTCAGATGGAGCCACGATGGCATGCTAGATCGAAACAGAAAAGCGAAAATTAGAAAATTTCAATGGAAAACCAAACGAAAACTGCGGTTTATTAATGCTTAGAGATAGTTTATTAACAGATACAGTCAACAGGAAACAAAATTAGATTATAATGCGTTGTTATTCCGCAACTTTAGTTTTCTTCGCCTTTTTTTGCGCTTTTTTCACCTTTTCTTTCAAAGCACCAACATCCACATCATTCTGCTTGAGTTTGGGTTTCTTTGCTGCTGGCTCTTCCGCAGGCGGTACAAAAGCTTGCGCTCGAGTTTCCTCTCGTCGTTTCGCAGCCGCCTGCTGCTTGTCATCGCGTTCTTTTCGTTTCTGAGTTTGTTTCTGCTCCTTGGACAAGAAGTACTCCCCAGTGGCCAGTTGCTTATCGACCTTGCTCTCGGTTTGCGCCGGTGGAAACGGTGTATACTGCTTCTTTTCCTTCTTAATCTTAGGCTGCTTCCTCTTACTGATATTCTTATTGGCAAACTTTGGCAAGAACCTTTCCCAATTCTCATTCTTCAGTTTGGGATCTTTTGCCAGCTCCCTCTTGATCATCAGTGCTTTGAGATTATACACTGGATGTATATTGTTCATTGTGTCTTCTACAATCTTCCTGACTTGTTGCAAACCTTTGTAAGGGCCCAATGCCGAAACAGTTTGCCCTTGCACCAGCACATAGCAATTGGTGAGCAACTCAATGGATTTGAGCGTGCATCCATTGGGGCCGATCAAACGTTGGCGGCGCTTGACGAACTTCTCCTTGTTGCGTGTGATCTTGCCGATTTTGATAATGTCACAGCTCACTTCGTCGCTGAGCACACGTTTTGCCTGCTCGAAGGGCACACTGCGCGACAGCAGCTTGATGAGGTCGCGTGCCTTGATGATGATGTACGGATCCCATGTTTTGCGCATGGTGCGCACCGTCATGCTGCCCTCGATCAGATCCAACTCGGCGCGTATGTGGTGCTCTTTGAGTGTCTTTTGCACCAGCGGCCACACTTGCTTGAGGTACTGCTCGCGGTATTGCGGGAATAACGTTGCGAAACTGCTTTCCTCGAGCAGGCCATGTGGGTTATCCTCTTGCTTGAATTCGGGTATCTTCAGCGACCACGCGTCGTCTAGCGGCTCGTTTGGGTTGATGGCTTGGGTTTCGTCGTCGCTCATTGTGAAAAATTAATAACTTTTGCTGTGAAGAATTATTCATCGGGCAGGTTAACATGTGGTAAACAAACTGCTTTGACAAAAAAAATAAAGGCATGTCAACTGCTGCCAACCAAATCATGAATTCCCTAGCGATTGACAGTCGTTTTCGTGGTTACGTCTTCCGGCAGACATCGTTCTTTCTCAACATCAACCAGCCATGGTGAGTCGTCTCTCCCAATAAACACGTTTTATTCACTTATTCCTCATCTGAACGAGCTACAAACGAATTGTTCTCAATTTTATGAAATTAACTTATTAATCTGCTAAATGATTAGACAACGGAGTCTACCGATTTTCAGTAAATCGTTAAAAATGTGAGCAATTTGTGAGTTAACCTCAAAGATCATAAACATGCTCCGTATTCATTGGAATCACAGCAAAGCTAACTAATTATTCGTATTTTTCAGCCTTTCAAGAGGTTCGTCGAGACGGGCCGTGTCGCCCTCATTTCGGATGGCCCGAAGAAGGGAAAGCTGGTCAGCATTGTGGATATAATTGATCAGACCAAAGTAAGTTTCACACCTAATTCTCTCAGCAAATGCCATATGTCCTTGATGATGATACCTCATTGATAGGAATTGCCGGCTGATACATAACTGAAGCCATTTTCAATCTGATCTTTCTAAAAACAAGATTAATTTGTTTTACTATCCAAATACAGCTTCTTATTATCACTAATTGTTTTAGGTGTTGGTTGATGGTCCATGCACTGATGTTCCGCGTACGCCGATCCGGCTGAACCAACTTCACCTCACCAAGTTGAGGATCAAATACCCGTTCACAGCACCGACCCGTGTCGTCCGCAAGGCATGGGCTGAAGCCAAAGTGCTGGACAAGTGGAATGAGTCCCTGTGGGCTAAGAAGCTGGCCAACAAAGAAAAGGTACATTATTTATAATTTCCTTGTTTGTGTGTGGCAAGACTACAGATGATGAGCCTTTTTGATAGGAATTGCCGTCTGATACAAAACTGAAGACATATAAAACTCACTGATTGACATGCACAAGACAATTATGTATACTTGCTATGAATGGAAATGGGGTATTAAATATGATTGTTGATTTCAGCGACAAGCGATGTCCGATTACGACCGCTTCAAGCTGCGCAAGGCCAAGTCACGCCGCAATCGCATCCGCACCGTGGTCTTCAACAACTTGCGTGTGACGGGAGCGCGAAACGGTAGCCTGTATGGTAAGAAGGCGAAGAACGGCGACAAACCGAAGCCGAAGAAGGGCGCCGCAGCGCCGGCCGCAAAAGCACCCGCCGTCAAGGCAGGCAAGAAGAAGTAGACTTAGAAGATGATGCGATCGGTTACAAAATTCTTTATAATAAATCAACATCAAACGCATATTGCTTGCTTTTTTTTTTGATCTGGTTAATTTAATTTGAAACAGCAAGGTAGTACATCTTATATTCTTTCAGACTAAAAAATTTGTCTAGAAAACCGATTAATTTGATTACACTGACGAAAATATTCAATATTTGGGAATGACTTTGTAAAAACAAAGAAAAATCTAGAACATTGCAACAAGTTTTCAGACAGCTAACTAGAGTAAAACAGATCACGTGCATGGTGTTAACTGGCCCCAAAACTTAAGAATATGCCTAGTGATGGTTTGAAATGGAGTGCTCAAAATCAAGCAACTACTTCTGAATTATTTTTGTTGGGCACCTGAGCCCGTTGATTTGCTTTAACATTGGTTGGACGAACGAAACAAAAATTACGCACGTCCACACATTGAATTCAAAATATATATATACAACGATCTGAGTGCGCCACCTTTTAGTTATTTATGTAAAATTGCATTTTATCACATTGATTTGTTTTTGTAATGTTTCATTCCGGGAATGTTTTCGGTTCATACTTTTAGTTATTCATCGGCCCTGTGTTATTCAACTTTGGGCCATGTGAATGTCCGTAACGTAAAAAGAGATCCATCAAAATTAAACGCGTAAATGTACTTAACTCTAACGTCTTCTGCAAATGACTAGGTAGTTCATGTCCACCAATCGTGCTATTTACCGGCGCGGCACATAGTATTTCATGGAAGCATAAATAATAGATGAAACTATCAATGATATATAAATCGATCAATCTGTTACGACTAGCTATAACTAAATTTTACCATGACTAGACAGCGTATTAAGTACGGTCGGTTCGTCCTTCAGGAACGTCGACGAGCGTTGCATTGCAGGTGACTTCTGCGGCGACTTCTGCTGCTCTTCGGCGACCACTCTCTTAGCGGCTGTCGCCGTGCCAACCTTACGTCTAACTCCCTGCGCTTGCGTGCTCGTTTTCTCACTGCTTTTCAAAATATTCTCATTGCTCTTCTTTGCGACATCGTTATTCTTTTTAACAGCCGTTGGTGTGGTCGGTTTGCGGGTGGTAGCACTATTTACCGGCCGTTTGGGCTGTTCCTTCTTCGCGACGTTTGCCGTTTTGCTAGAGGCGCTCTTCCTTAAGTAATTACTGGGTGCTGATATGGGACGCGCTTGCGTCACGCTTGCTTTCGGCGCTTGGAGGGTAGGCGGTTGTTTAACGTGTCTGGGGACCGAACTCTTCGCAGCACTCGCTGCCGTCGGCATTGTGAGCGTGCTAATACGACGCTGCGCGGAAGGACTCTGCGGTACTTGCGGTGCTCTCGCCGCCAGCAAGAGACTTCGTCGCAGGGAGGGACTGGTGTGAGCCTGGCTCGTCGCCGGGCTGGAATTCCGCGAAGACTCCGAGGATGAAGTGGCCGTCTTCGACGCAATCATGCGTGGCAACCGACTCGGCGGTGCATCGATCTTGGGTTTGATGTGAGATTCGGTCATCTTTGCAAGCATTTTAATGTGCGCGCGCAGTTCCGGTTCCATGCGCATCCACCGCTGGCATTTGGCCAATTTGTGGCTTTTAAGTACAATGCGCTTCTCGATATGGTTCTTCAACTTCGCAAGTAACTCTCGCAGTGTTAGATTGGCCGAGTCCTTTGTCTTTTCGAGTAAATGTGTGCAGCGCGAATACACACCACAGTCCTGATCGAGTGTGAGACCACTCGCGGCCGTAAGCAGCACCTCCTCGATGCGCGGATAGTTCCACGGTTCTTGGTCCAGCAGCGTCGGCAGCACAGCGGCAAAGTGTTGCGTCACGTACGTGTGGCAGGTCTGTGAAAGCTGCATCGCTAGTTGAACCACCGGCTCGGCCCATTTCAGATTGGGCAAAGAGACGAGCAGGCGATCACATGCCAGACTGCTGGTGAGTACGGTGGCGGCGCACATGTGCACCACGTGCTGCTGGAAGCATTTTTCGCGCAATTCGCGTGATAGACTGGCGAATGCACGACTTGGCCAAATGCGCAGGTAGTGCGTTGTTATCCATTTGAGGCATTTTTGATAAAGCTCGTCCAAGCCGTACGCCGACGATAAAGGCAACACCTTATGAAATAACACATATTAAATTTGCACTAATATGCATACATCTTATTTGGAATCGCAATATAAAATCATGCACGTCCAAGGTTGATGCAATGTGCATTAAATTGCTCACCTCAAGGACGCCAGTCAGACATCCGGCGCATGGCGAATGAAAGTGATGACAATGCCGCGATTTCAGTGAATGCGAGACGACCTCCTTGAGGCCTTCCAAGCTGAGCATGTCGGCGAGCGACGCCAGCTCGACCAAACTGATGGAGTCCGGCACGTGCGAAGCGCCGCTATAGATGTGGCAGAGAGCGAAGTGCACCGCATCGTAAGAGAAGCCTTCCAGCTCGATGGAACGATCGCGCAGTGTGCCGGCGAAGTACTGACAGCGTGAGATCAGAATGCAACGATGCGCTTTGATGGTTCGATGGCCAATGTGGATCGCCGTGTCCGTGTCTAACTCTTCAAGGAACATGCGGAGCAGGTCGGTGCCCAGTCGACGCTGTGATGGGCCTGTTTGAGATCCTAGATTTCGAATTACACCACTTATTTATGATTGCCAGAATGGCTATCATATGGCAAATTTAAATTTAATTTCAATAGGTTTATTGATGAAAAATAAAACGATTAATTGGGATTGAAGAAACTTTTTTTCTTCTTAGTGATAGTGATTTGATGTCGCTTTTTAACTTAAATACAATGCGAACGTGTGAAGGAGTGCAAAACTGAAGGTTTTGAGAAGTTAATACGTGTAAAAATTAAATAAAAGTGACCCAGATTTGAGAAGATGCCGAAGAAAGTATCTCGAAATTGAATCGATCAACAGCGTAGGATCGCTGGTGCCACGGGAGATTAATGAATAGGCACTCTTTCACTAATGTGCTACTTATTTCTACGTATTTACTACTTCTTTAATTTTGTCGCCGCCGCCATCGCCGCAGGTCTTCTTAACGGCGCTCAATTTCTGAACATTATTTTCTTTATTTTATTTATGCAAGGCCTGAACTATATATTTCCGACAGCTAAGAATACTACGGAAATGAATGATACTGAATAAGATATAGTTATTGATCATTTACAAGTCTTATATGGCCGTTTTCACCAACCGATGACTAGCGTTAGTAACTGACTAACGTTAGTTAGTCATCTGTTTGGTTTTCACCGACGCTAAACTGTTGTCTAAAGTAGCTAGTTATTGGCTAAC
>JARJDR010011056.1:0-17523 GCA_030264135.1 Myllaena sp. GC000078 | reverse complement strand
TGCTAAGACGTGGTCGCCGTCGTCGCGGAAGAGGAAACGTGCCGTGGCCACCTGTTTGGCTCGAGCGCCAAACGGGGGTTACATTATGCACGCACACACGACACCTGCAGCCAGGTGGTAAATTGGGAATCGAGTAAAAAAGTCCGAAATTAAAATTATTAAAAGACAACGCAGAGACTAGCGATGAGGCGTAAGTACACAAAAGGTAAAATTAAATAAACCAAAAATTATACGAAAATAACAAAGACAAGCATGCGGCGCTCTTACGAAAGTTCTTGCAAATTACAGGGACGCGGTAATAATGCCATTGCACGAAAAGTGTCAGAAACATCCTTTTGAATATAAACGTTGAACAAGAGAAGGAAAATGAACATAAGCGCCAACACTTTCCTATTCATTTGAGTTTACATACAATCGCGTCCTATATATTTAGCCGATTGACTAATTTGCGCCATACTGCATCACGCGTGCATCGATATGAAAATAAAAACAAATCCTTCGCGCCCAATGGGCACGAGGTGCATGCGGCACCGACACCCAGCAAACGAGATCAAGATGTAATTAATTGATAGAGTAGTAAATCTAACTGTGTTCAATTAAGTGTACGAAGTTTAAAAACTTCCCATCGACGACGCAAAGCGCGGCGGCGGTGGAGAGAGTGAGAGAGAGGAATGTTCGTCGCCAGATTGACGGCGGCGCAGTACGTTAACCCTAATACCGAGTGTAATTAGTTCTGGTACAAATATAAGGTAGAGAAAATATATGCGATATGAACGCGCAATACGAGCCAGCAGTACCGATAGTCAAGATAATCGTTACGTTGAATGTGGTGGAAGTGGTGGTGGTAGGTAGTTAGATAAGTTTGAAGTAGTAGTAGTACTACCAGGAGTAAAGAGGTGCACATTACGGCATGTCAACAACCGCGCCGGAAACACAACGTGCACGGACGACGCGACGCGCGCGGAGCCTCTCTCGACTCTTCGACCCGTAGCGGGCCCGCGTGGTGGTGCCGCGACGCCCGAAGAAGCCGACCGACCGACCGAGAGACCAACACACATAGACCGGCCGCCAACCTGATCGACCGTTCGTTCGACGGCGGCGGCCGCGGTGGCGGTGGCGGCGACGGTCGCACATACTTCGCATTCAGATCGCATGAAACTAGGAGGCGCACGACCGACTCCGACTGGCCGCGAGAACAATGCGACGACAACAAAAGAAATGGGCATCTACGGCCTGTCCGAAACCAATTAATGAATAAGACGATGGTAAGCGTGCGTGCGCGCGTCTGCATTGCAAATGAGAAACCGATTATAAATAGCTCTCGTTTTTCATACGCTATCAAACCACGCAGTCAGTTTTTATATCGCGCGTTTAAATTTCTTAATTATGTGACACTGACCAATACCAATCATAAAACCGACGCGAAGAAACGGCTAGCAAGTGCATGCTCGCATTTTTTGCTCGTCGCACCAGCGAGAAATAGCGAGTGCACTAGCGCGCGCGAGCACCGCTAATAAGCGGAAACACAAAATTGCAAAGAGCATCCACTCATCCACGGCCATAACAAACGTAATGCTAATCTATCCGTAAGTACTCGCTAACAATCGGTGGAGGATAATGCACGTTCGGCGTATGCATGGGAATTGACCGTGTATGCGCATGTGTGCGGTGCGCATTTTAATAAGTTGCATTAACGCACGTATAATAATGCATGACGCACACCCAAACTAAAAAGCAAGAGACGGGACGGGACGACGGATTTAATTGCGCGCGTAATGGCAACGTCGAAAACTGTGCACCATTGGAATACGCGGCGCGCGCCGGCGGGGAAGTATGAGCGCGGCGCGCGCGCGTTACCGAACGCAAGGAATTTTTTTGTAAGGTAGCGACTACTGCATTCACGACATCGCGTCAGCGCGGCATATTATAAAGTGAAGCATGGAACGTGGAACAGAGCAACCATTCTTTGTATCCAACTCGGGGAGCATGAAATTTCAAGAACATTTCATTATGATTAATAAAATGACACTGCGTGATTTATGAATCATTAACTTTTTGATCGGCAGCGAATTTAATTTAAAAATCTAAAGCCTCCACCGAACACAGGATTGAAGATGAAGATGGCGTCGGGTAGGCTGTGTAAAATGAGATCGAAACGCACGCAATTACGTAGTAGCATGGCCCATATAGGTGACCCAATTTAATTCTACACGACGCCTTTTGCCGCATGAAAACATAAATTATTGCACTTTCGTGCATTCGATATTCGCCCGCCAAGTACGACTATCATTCCGCGCAAAATAGACACGACGGCTTCCAAGAAAAGCCATAAAGAAACGTAATATGCCCCCGGCTGTCCGCCAAGCATTGACGATGGGATCTCTGGCTCCTCGGACGTTGGTAGCAAATAAATCGACATCCGAGCGAGATTCTCGTTCTCTCCATTCTACCTTTGCACACGAACTCTATGGACTTGCTCGATTCCTGCAAGCAGTCGTCGCTGACAAGGCAAGAGAGACCCCGGCAAGGCAACGGCGCGAGTGGCAGGTAATAACAACATAAATAACCGTTAGCGCATCTCGGGGTTTCCTATTGCCAATGCAATGCACGTTGCACAGCCGCGCGCGCACACACATACCGCATGCATGTTGGCAGCGAAGACGACATCGACTGCATGGCCGGCGCGAAGATAGACAACGTATTTGCCCACTTGCTTAACATACCGATGCGGTTTCGAGAAGTATAATTGCTGCAGATATTTTGTGTAGCTAATGACGATGGACGCGCGTACATCCAGTGATGGATTTATAAATTTGCATCCTATAGCACCCACTTAATGAAGGAGAGCAATCAAATTCCAGTGTGCCTCAAAAATACAACTCGCATCCAGCTGAACCCTATTTGCAAATCCACCTCTGCGCATATTCCAAGATGCTCCAGCGAGCATTGGCAAACTGGTTGCGAATGCGTCGCCGTCACAGACAACGCCGGAACGTGATAGAGAAGAAATATATAACAATGCAAAAAACAACGAACGAAATATGGCTGCGTCCGTCGAGCTCGCGCGCGCGCGCGCGTTCGATTCAAGGTTCCCACTGTGTATACACTGCACACTCATCCTTTGCTTACCGCGATGATGCTAAGGTGCGCAGATGTCATTAGCGCAGACATGTGTTCCAAAACAAAGAGGTTCAAATGAATTACGACGTCGTCGACGACGACGACGACGACGGTGGCGGCGACAAGTTGTCGCAGAGCAGCGATGACGACACACGCGATGTGCGCTTCGCTCATTCATGCCCACCACCTAAACGTGTCGCCGCCGTTATGGAGATGGTGGTGGTGCCGATTTCCTTTTCATATTCCGCATTATGTACAAGCTTGCCGCCTTGCACAACCACACAACAACAACAGCACTGTATTCCAAGGTAACGGACAAATGACACTGGCGCAATTAAGCAGCACACACCACCGCGAAAAACAAATCGCTCCGTAGCGAAATCTATTTAAAGGGCGCCCCGCCGGACACGGTGAGCATGACAACAGACGACGATGACGCGCCGTGCACTCGCGTCGGCACGCGAGAACGTATGCACGTACGCCCAGGCCGCTGGCTGCCTAACTGAGCGCGTTGTGTGTGTGCTTGCCGCTTGCCACCGTCACTTCTCGCGCGGTACCGGTCGCTCGTCTGCTGCTGCTGCTGCTTGCAGTGCTTGCCCCCCTTGCACGTGTACGGTGTGACGATTCGCTCTCTAATGCGTATTGTGCTGCCGCGAGCGCGCGCGCGCGTGGTGCCTCTAGAAAAGAGTATCACTCCGGACGGACGACGGACGGACGTGCACGGTTTGCATTACGTAAGGTTTAGTCGAGCACAACGACCGTTTGCGATGTTGCCGTGCGGCCGACTGGCTATGCACTTCTATGTTGGTTTGTTGCACGGGGAACCTTGGCGAACGGGGGTACCCTGTCAAAGCGGCGACGACGGTCCCACCATCAACGCTGCTGTGTGCTGCGCGTCGCACCGCACCGCACCGCACCGCACCGCGCTGCCGCGAAGCTCAACGCGCGCGCACGTATTACATCCTCCTCTTCCTCCGCCACTCGGCACAATACATCGCGGCGGCATCGTGCATAAATAAATACGCATTGATGGCCGAAGCGCGCAAATGCACGATCGAGTGCACACTCACACACGGAGCCACTGACTGGCATATTCGTTCATGCATGAGCCGAGCGGGTATATCTACGACTGGAATGTGTGCACCAATTTTACGCTACCCTCTGACTTCCTATGAATGCACGCGCTACCTAGGTAGTTGTGATAGGTAGTGCCTAGTAGCCTAACGAGCTACATCGCGGTGGCGTGCGATCGGTTACAACGATATAGGGTATTTATGTTGATGAGTTTAGTTTTATAACGCTGCGGATGAGAGAAAAAAGCACAAAGCGCAACAAACATCTATGAAAATCAAGCGGGGCGCAGGGGGGAAGAAAAGCTATTCGTAGAGGGAGTGCTGCCGACAATATGTAATACACCTAATCAATGAGCTATTTCTGTTGTAAAAGAACACCGATAACCCTTCCCTTCACGGCAATCCCCATATAAAATAAATGCGATGTATTCAATTGTTTGAAGTTAACGCAAAGTTCCAATGAAATGTTAAGTAGACGAGCCGGGGAGATAGCGTGCAATAACCAACCACAGTAGAATACGCTTGCTTATCGCGACGCGTAACTTGGTAATCGCATTATACATTTTAATCGGGTGGCGAGTTATTAAACTTAAACGGGCCGGAATTGTCCGCAACAATTCACGTTATCGCCATGATAAATGCACCCCGGAATGCACGGTAGTCATAACATTAAAAATTGCCGCAACGCCAAAGGCATAGGCCAAAGGTAATGTGTGCAAAAACTTACTTTTTGTACTGCTGCTTGACCCGGATTGCGTCGATTCCGTAAGCTGTAAAAACAAAAAGAAGTGATTAGGATTCATATAAATATATATAAATTAGACAAATATTGCTCAAGAAATGATGGATAAAAGCAGGAGTTGTTACATTATTAGGATTGACATCAGGAAGGACTTGCTGGAGAGGTTCTAGTTTCGTGAAGACCAGTCCATCTTTATAATCTTCATTGTATTCGGGTGATTGCCATCCGAAATAGCAGAGCCCCTCAGTGTCCATCCCGCAAACCGCATCGTTCAACACTTTCTTATGCTCCTCGTGGTTTTTGGGCGCGCATGGTTTCACATTGGGGTCTTTTTTCGACTTTTGCAAGGCGTCCAACTCTTTCGAGTTGGCGCATATGAACATGTCGCGGGTTTTCAGTGGTGGCCCCAATCGAAGCTGACTGGGGAATATTGCCGGTGGCCGCCGTGGCAATGTAATAGGGCGGTGTATCGGTTTATACCCATTCATCCAGTGAACTGAAGGAGCCACGTCACGCGTAGCGAGTGGTTTTATGTCTTTCTCGATTTTGGCCACCTGTAGTGTGCTCACAGCTTGTACATCGCAGGTTTTCAGTGGTGGTTCAATTCGACGCGGAGTGGAGAATATTGATGTTGTCTGCAGTGGCTTTGCAATCGGGCGGGGTAACGGTGTATACTCATTCGTCCAGTCAACTGAAGGACTCACGCCACGCGTAGCGAGTGGTTTTATGTCTTTTTCCATTTTGACCACCTTTAGTGTGCTCACAGGTTGTACACCACAGGTTTTCAGTGGTGGCAACAATCGACGAGGACTGGGGATTATTGGGGTTGTCTGCTGTGACTTTGCAATCGGGCGGGGTAACGGTGTATATCCATTCGTCCAGTGAACTGAAGAACCCACGCCACGCGTAGCGAGTGGTTTTATATCTTTCTCGATTTTGACCGCCTTTAGTGTGCTCACAGCTTGTACATCGCGGATTTTCAGTGGTGTCTGCTGTGACATTGCAATCGGGCGGGGTAACGGTGTATACCCATTCGTCCAGTGAACTGAAGGATTCACTTCACGCGTAGCGAGTGGTTTTACGTCTTTCTCGATTTTCACATTCTTCAGTGTGCTCACAGCTTGTACAGGATTTTTGTAAAATGCACTCGATCTCTTAAAAGATTTGGGCGGACTTTGATGAGGAATCTTATTTGGTGCCGCATTGCGGACTGCGATCATGCTGCAAAGGTTTCCCGTCCATGGTGCTGGTAGAGAGTTTGATGGACTTCCTGCACAATTTTGCTGTTGTATTATCGGTTTATGTTTCGGTACTTGATACCCGATGGGTACATCAAATATGGATCGTATACGTGGTGTAGCAGGCTGTGCAGGACGCACGGACTGGTCAACTGCCTTCCTCGTGGTGAGCGTCGCAGGTGGAATAATTGGAGTCACCCCAGGTGTATTTGGATTAGTATCCGCAACAGCGGCTGTTGCAGGTGGGTTAGCAGGAGCGGAAATGGAGTCAGTGGGAACTAACTAAACACGCAACAATATTTGCAACTTATTTAAAAGTTAATTATTTATTGATGTGTGGTGTGTCACCTTGAAGAGTGTAGTGCTTCCTGAATGTCATTAAATTACGGTAACATCTTTATAGTGGCGCCAAAGTCGTTACGACGGTCGGTGTGTTTAAGTTGTGTCGTCCATAATAGGAATTTAATTAAAAATCGAAAATGTATCCGGCGCTACTATCCGTACACGCTTAATTCCACTTCTTCGATCAATAATCGACAATAAAAAGTGTCGTTGTGATCCGGCGTATGGACGCGAATGAGTGGTAATGAGACGGGGAATCACTTTGCTTAATTAAAATGTAAATGGGACAACACGGGCCCCAACTGCGGGCGCGTCATTGCGCACCGTCGGTGTGTGTACAATATATTCGGTTTCTAGAGCAACGTCAAGAATACTGCTCTATGATAAACGTTCGTAATGAGTTTTAGACATGAGCAACGCGCCGCATTTTTCATTTACTTAGCAATTGATAAATGCACGACAGTGTTAGGAAGTGAGTAGTGATTATAACTGATTAGCAATGTAATTAGTAAGAGGAGTAAGTTGTTATGTAAGAAAAAAAAAAATGAGCAAAAATCTTACCTTGGCAAGTTCCGGATTGAACGTAAATTTGGTATCCAAATCGACACGTGGTGTAGCTGCGATTGCGGTGAGAGGTGGTCGCACGTCGATCATCTCCTGAAATTTAAAATATAATTATTTAACTTTGATAAAGAATGAAAAATCTTGCAATAAATATTATAACAAGATTACAATAATTGTTAAAAATATTCAACAAAATTAACACTCACATTGAGAATACTCTCGACTTCAGATCCACTTCGATTTGCTGTTAAGTTATCCCTGGTCGATCCGCCCATCTATAACAGAAAGCAATTGAAAACAGGTTATAAAATAAATCAATAAATGTTAGCGCCAATTTGAAACAATAACTTGAAACACCCAGTGCCTTTTTCTAATGGTATTACTTTCTACTAGCGCGCGTACTGTGAGTCCGTCCCTACAAATAGATTGGCCATTTTATAGACAAGATTTATCGATTGCTCGTAAATCTCATTGTGTTCCTTTCTGCTTGAGCGGTAATAAATTTTCGTTTCATTATGTGTGCGGCACATACGCTACGCGTTATAATACAAAGACACACCTCATGCAAACAACAAACACTTCAATTCTCACACCTCCAGCACACCCTCCTCTGTGAGGGGTCCAAAACGGTTAATTTGTAAAATCTGATCGGATTCTAATCGGTGCATGTGCGTACAGGCGTGGGGGGAGTTGGTTTGGCGATGCGATAATTACCTGTTCGGATGAAATTCGACCACCGCCGCTGCCGCTCCGGGAGGAATTGTGCGAGCGGTTGGACGTTGCGCTGGAAGCCACAGGTGAGGTAGACGAAGGCTGCGATTGCGGCGGCTGAAGCGAGGGCGGCGGGCCCTTCGCCGGCAGCATACCGTTGCTCCTGTGGCTGGTGATGGCGCTACCGTGCTTCACCGGCTGGCCGGAGAAGGAGCCGCGACCCTCGTGCGGCGGTTTGCCGTCCATTGGCTTCACATAGCCGCCGCGCACATTCGTCGACGATTGGTGATGTGATGAAGACGACGACGACGACGACGAAGACGAGGACGACGTCGACGAAGACGACGATGACCCCGTCGACGAGGACGACGACGACGACGATGATGATGAAGACGACGAGGGGCGGTTGGACGACGTGGTGGTGCCGTTCAATTGCGGTTTCTTGAATTCGCCCTGCAGCCGCGAGCTGCTGCTGGTCGTAGCTGCACCACTCGTTGAATTCGCGGCAACGTTCCCACTGCTGCCACTGCTGCCACCACCGCCGCCTTCAGGAGGCATTAACTTGCTATCCAGGTAGAGATTCAACTTGACCTTCTCAAAGGCGCCGAGCTTGCTCTGAATCTCTTGCGTGACACGGTCAGTGGATGATGGGTTCACCTGCAACAAAAAGATCAAAAAGTGTTATTGGTTGTGGATTTGGAAAGAATGTGGGATAATACTGGAAGCAATGCGAATGCAGAAGCACACGTGCTTTGAGGTTATCCACCCGGATAGCCTTTACACACGTGCTAAATTCTTATCAGTGCAGGTAAACACTTTGTGTGTTAATGTGCAATCATACAGGAGATGTAATTAGATTGATTGATAAGAAATGCGGGTATAAGTTATGAACTTAGGAGCGCAACGCAACTAAATGCCGACACGCGATCTGAAGGAACACGTTGACATGCCGACTGACGACATCAGAAACAAAATGACTATCGGCAAACAAATGCATATCATGCCAATATCCGGAATACCATCGGTTATAATCGGCGCAAAGTACGCCCTCTTTCCGCAGCGAAAAAAAACGGAATATGGCTACATGGTTACTGAATAAAAGTTTCATCGTCAAGTCAAAAGCAACCAATGCAGCCGAATCAAAAAGTCAATTCGATGGCCTTTTTTGCAGTTGCAGTTGCAGCGCGTTCGCGCGAGGCGAAAGGGAGGCAAATTATATTGGCGAGAACTAGAATCTAGCTGCGCGCCGACACGCCGCGCCGTACCGGCGAAAGCAAACGAGAATTATGTTGCGCCCGAAGGGCTAGTTCGAAATGAACATTCAATAACCGTGCTCGGTTCGGTTTGTGCGTGCGAATGTGTTGGCTAGCGCAATTTGTTCCAGTTATAAAATCTCTCACGCGAGATCGCCATAATGCGGCCGCACTGCACACTTGCCCTTCCATCTTCGCGCGCGCTTCGGCCACTACTTGTAAATTGGATTTGATTTGTGCGCTTCATAATTTGCTGCTTAACAAAGTAAGCTACGACAAGAATTCAATTTACCGAATCGATAAACATAAGGGAATCAAATAGGGTTCACGAGGGGAAACAAACAAATGTGAATCCCCACGGGCGTAATTAGTTGTTGGGCACAATTTTATAACACTCCACCCGCCAAGTTGAGTTGTATAATAGTCCTTATCCATAATCAAACGATTAACTATTAATATCTATGTTGCTGTTTGCCACTCAACTTAAAAATATGCGTACTGGTAGCATCATTCTCTTCGGACGTGCGCATACATATTTGATGCGTTGGAAATCGATAGTATCAGTGCGGGTATCTCACGCTCGCAAACGCACCACAAATAATTAATTGACGGCGATCGTAAAGTCCGAAATGTCGACCCCGATACCACAGTGCAGGCTAAAAGAGGGGCGTGGGCGCATGAAGGGGGATGCATCATAATATTATTAATAACGACCAACACCAGCACCGCACATAATTTGGCGCTGCATATATTCAGCCATATTCGCTCATTCAACATTCCGCTTGTTGGATTACGATTATATCAGCGATGATAAAGTTTTCGTTCATGTATTCTTGATGATACAATCCATGTCAGTATGAAATAGACCAATATCAGTTAGAATTGAATTCATATCCGAACCGATAAATAAAAATACTATCAAGCGCCGGGAGAGTGAACTAATGAAGTTCGGATTGTAATCGAGTAATGGTGGCAGCGAAGCCAATTCGACATTCGCACCTGAGCACAATATTATCCCGGGCGGTAACACAATCTCGACGCGCCGACGAGCGCGCGCGCGCGTAAAACAAAGGACCTGTCGGGGGCGGCTGCTGCCGCTGCTACTAAATAATAAAGTGAGTATTACATATTCATCGGCAACAGTTAAATTAACATCTTCATGGTGTACCCGATGCCAATGTGCAAACACGTTGTTACACATGATCGCATGTTACAATCAGTACTCGGTTCATATGCGTGCGCTGTATTCGAATGTGCGTGCGCGCAACGCCGCCTCCGGTTCGATTCTAATCGACTTACTGCACGAAGAAGAGAAAAGCAGAGAGATACGCCATATGAATTAATACTATGATGAAGTGATGAAGAACAAGGCGCGCTCGCGTAAGGTGGGCAAATCACGCCAATAATTGCAATCGCAACATTTCGCGTGCCGGCGAAGAGCGAAGAGATTTATGTGCTCGCATGATTTATGAGCGATGCCAAGTGGAAAAATGAATGCTGACGGAAAAATTGATCCGAAATACGTTTTCATTATTGATCATTTTAAAGAGATTATGTTCGTTGTGGAATTATAGTGCGATTAGCGGCATCATTACAATGTGTGCAACAACAGCACGCAAATTGTAGAAAAGAAAGTATTCTCGAGTTTATAAAGTTATCATGTTTCTCGCCTGTAGCATAAGTTAACTTCACTACTTTTTATTCCATATTATATATCGAATATAATTGATAACCGATCAGATTCTACGCTACCGCATCTTCGGACTGAAGACCAAGAGAGTATTAGAGATGCAAAAATTTCACTAAGAAAAAAACCAACATTCGCATGACATATGTCACGAAGTGAAATAGTCATGCGAAAGATGCAGACAGCAAACACAATAGAGACATAACACTATCCATAATCGCAACTGATTATCGCATATTGTCTTCTGCAGTGCACCGTTCGAGCTGGGACGTTTGAATAATCACAATCAATGAATATTCCATCCCGACAATGCACGTCGCCGCACGAAACGCGCATATTAAAATGCGCGACGCAAATCCAAAGTTCAACAAAATATTCCACATTCTACCAAGGTCTCTCCTCCTTCGTCTCCTCCTCACCGGTTGAATTCATTATTGTGATATTCATCAAGGGGCATTCGCGACCTTGGGCGTACACCAACGACGATAATCGTACTTAAATTGTGTATTTGTGTAATAATTCGACAATGCGATAAATCACAAAATTACATCATGATGCCAAATGTATCTAATTCCAGTTGATGTATAAAAAAATGAACAATCAAACCATACGGATTGTGATTATTCATAAACCGAATGCAAATTGAAAAACTTGATAAATTGAGAGTTAAGCAGCATAATCGGATTAATATTTGCAGTTAATGATCACCCAGAGGACGACCCTCCCAATCGGGCCATAATGAAGTCGGGCATTAATTTTATGCAAATAGAATTCGGCCGCGAGTGATTAGTGCGAGCGTCGCCTCCTCCCATCCGCCGACGCGTCGGGAGGTGAAACAATCGCTCTGGTGCGCGCGCGCGCGCTTGCAGAAACGAAGCAGCGCAGCATCGAATGAGGCTAATAAGTGAAATCTTCCGTTCGCCATCGTTACCTTAACAAACGACAATTACAATGGCCGCGCTGGCGCACACACGACGACATTATGTGTGTTTCACATACATTTATTCATATTTGGCGTACAAGTGCCTCTCCGATTACGAACGATGTGCGAATGCACAGACGGCAATTATGCCGAGCGACCGCAGCGCGAAAGAAGTAAAAGTTACGTTTGGTTATTATGCCGATGACGCGCTTTGATGCTCGATTTAATACGAGTAATACGATTCGCAGTTTACTTACTTATTCATAAATACAATAATACATCGACGCTTGTGCGATTCGTACAGAAGGAACACGGCGCAATGCGAGACGACGCGATTACGTGCTAGTAGCGCGATGGGGGCGGCAACGAAGACGACGATGTCGACGATCGGTCGGTCGAGTTGCATTGCGGCCAGCTAATACCAACTACTGCCGCGTGTTTTTTCGCAATACTTTTCGCGACTCCGACCGCCAAGAGTATTCATAAATAGCATGCGGAATGTTTTCATACCTATTATTATTCACTTCCACTTCTTTTATTTATTGTTCTGCATTCGCGGCTGCATTGTGCAGCGAGCGACTTTGCGTGCGCATGTCGAATAAGTTGAAATTTCTTTTTCACGCCGAGGGGAAATGGAAAAGTCAATGCGAAACGCTTGTCTCGCAAATCTGCGGGAATATTATACAGCTTTTTATAACTGATATGCGTGTAAATAGTTAACAATTCGATAAGTGCACTGCATTATTAAAGTATCACACAAATAACAACACCTGCATAATATAAAACCTAGTATTTGACATAACGGAGATTAGAAATCGGATGAGAGAACACAAAGCGGTTGATGTCTTCTTAAATATTAAATTGGGAGCGACAGGATATCACTGCAGAACACAGTGACGGAGACGCAGAGGAAGAAGAAACTCGCGTATAGAAATCGGTTTTTTATCTTTTCATCACGATTCGAGGCATTATCGTGATGACACTGTGAATGGGAATCATTTCCGTAACAAATTACCGGATTACTTCTGTACGCCGCCGAGCAACGGACGGGTTGCTGCCTTAAAAAGTGAGAATGTAAATGAATGAAAGAAATAAAGCTCAAGGAGCGAAATCCTGGAAGAAGAGGGTGGTAATTTTGACTAATTTATGGTATGTTATTTTCCGCGCACCAAAAAAATATTTAACCCACAAAACTTAATTCATCCAGAACTACGAGTACGAGTATATATCAAGTTCTATGTTGACTTTCGCATTAAAAGACACTTGGGAAAGTTTGGGTTTTCAAGTATACTTAAAATTTTATTAAGTTATTCCGCTTGTTTGAGTAATTTGATTGGGGGTTAATGGTGGCGGCATATTTAATTAAATCATAAAACTACAGGATGCAGGATCCCAAATCCTTTAAACATAAAATATTAACTGTTTCAAAGCCTTGAAATAAATGGTGACAATACATCAATGGAATTGTGGAGGAAATCGAAATACCAATTCTTCGTCGGGAGCGTAATTAGAAAGCATAAAAACGGCAAGCGCCGCAATTGAAGAATTGTAAATTGAGTTGCGATAAATAAATAAATACGAAATGATGCAGATAATACTTAAATCACAATGATACGGAATTAAACGCCCACTTTTCTTCGCTCGCGCAAATGGCGCATATCGCAGCAATAATCCGTTGAATTAAAGATCCGCATTAATCCGTAATAAATAACTTTCCTTCGGCGTCGCCACCCTCTTACGCTCGACGCTAGCTAATCTATTTAAAACGCAACTCCCAGCGTTTGACTTTCATTCCGCCAACATTCACCTCAATTCACACCCATTTAAATATTATTCTGTTGAAAACGTTATAATTGCCATGCTTTTTATGAAGAAATTGCGGACTTTTTTTGATAAACTAACAGATGATTAGAGTGCATCTCCTGCTGAACATATTTTACGCGCCACGCTTTGGTTGGCGGGCGTAATATGCCAGCCAACCAACCAGCCAGCCACTCGCATTGGCATAGCTCTTCGCGCTTCACTTTCTCTGTGGTGCATCAGCTAACTTTTTACGGCGCCAACATTGTCGTGCATTTCGACGTTGTTGCACTGCGAGAGGAGCATTAACACCGGGCACGAATATAAAGAAAGCCGAAAACTAGATGGAATACTCGGTGCATACACACATATATACAAATAACTAAACCACTCTCAAAGCTCTTGGTACACATTCAGTACACACGGGCAAATTGAGGATAGTTAGTGAGAGATCCTTATGCAACAACTACTTCCTTCTATCTGGCTAGCGTTCATGGCGGCGGCGGCGGCGGCAAAAAAACTTTCCGACTCGTAATCCGACCGCGAGCACGCAGCGCGCAACTCCTCTCTCGCTGCCTCCTCGCCATCATCATTTTGAAGCACGTACACAACTAAATAACTAACTACAGCCGCAAGAAATGAAATTGTACGTTGTGGGTTGTGGGCGCCATGTTATAAATGTATAAACAAAGGAGGCGCAAAAAGACAAAAGACAACGTGCGGGTGGGTGTGTGCTTGGAGCCGACCAGCAACAATAAACATTGAACGTTCGAAATTTACAGCCAATCATCCAGTTACGTTTTCACCATGCGCTTGTGGGGTATTCAATTAAGACGAGTGATAATTGACTATTACCGAAATTACGCCATGCACAAAAAGATGTAGCCGTCGACATCGCCTTTTATATCACACCTCATTCAACCAATGGATTCGATAAATTTTCGTATAAACGTAAATGTAACAAGTGTGGGGGAGGGCGCACATCGCGCCAGGCGCCAAAGTGAAAACGACATTGTTGCTGCCAGCAGCGAATGCAGGCGGGTAGGCAGACAGTATGGACTTTAATGAGAAGCAATAAAATGTCGGATTGCGTGTGCGTGTTGTGCGCGGTGCGTGCCTTCAAGGTTTGTTTGTTTTCAATGAAACTTAAAACGACATGCATTAAATAAATGTATGGAATGATAGCGCGCAGCGGTAACAACATTCAAAGTGTCGTAATTTTGGATATGTACATACGGTGAATCCCTTGGCTGGTTTCCTTGAGCGTCAATGTTTTTCGCGGTTGGGCAATCGCCGTCCAAGAATTGGGACTTTCTTTATGCACTAACACGAACGCAACTAAAATCTGTGTTCTGTGCAATCAGGCGACACAACACACTGATTGACAGTGCGTTTGACGAGCTTCAAATTGATTTTAACAAATGCCTGCCGCTGCCAACGCCGCCACGCGTAATGAGTGCAAATTAAAAATTAACATATTAACATCGAACGGCGCGTAATAGGCGGCTATACATACGGCAGGCCGCGAGAAGGAAATGGAAAGCAAGGGAATTATAAACCCTAAGCAAGTTCATGCTTTCGCGTAGCGCAACGCAAATCCCATTTGTGTCGACAATAAATCCCACCCTGCATTAACTAATGCCGGCGGTAATCAAATAGCGGCGAGCTCGCGCGCGACGCAACAATAGCGGCGGCGGCGCGAGAGCGGCCACGGCAACGGAAGAACGTGATGCAAAGCACGTCCGGTACGTACTTGCCGCCGCCGCTGCTTCTTCGGTCGCTACGTGCTATGGCGTCGTGCCTCCTCCTCCACCTTCTCCTCCGCCCCGTTTCTTGCTTAGCCGCAGTAAACTACCACACACATGCACGCACACGGTTGTACGTACGTAAATAACAAATAACCACACACGTGCGACAATCTTGTGCACACGTTTTCGCTGAACGAAAATAAACAGAAAATAAGCTCAACTATCCGCATGCGCGCTCATCGGCGGTGCGATGATACAATACTTATCGTCTACTTGTGCAATTCGACAAGGTGCTCGACAATGTTGTCGTATGTGTAGGTAAGTACCGTACAAATAAGTGAAGAAGAAGAATAAGCAGAAGGAAGACTCTCGAATTTAAAATGTTTCCAATTGCAAACAGCGCGCGGCGCAGCGCAAGTTCAGCAAACAGCTAAATAAGTTACGAAAACCGCGCATAAACAATAATTGCGCGTTGCAATGAGAAAGTGAGGGAGAGGAAGAACGGCAAAAAGCGGCGATGGACGACAGTCTGGGCGACATCGACCAAACAAAACTATAACTAACAACTAGCAACTATGCCGGTGCCGACTAAATATCAAACTTTCTTCGTGCGTTCTTTCGTGTACGTGTACGTGGAATGTGAGTTATAATTCTGGGCGGCTTACTTATTTCATCGTTATTTCATCGTTGATGTGTATAATGCTAACTTATTATTTGCCGTGTTTATTATTGCGAGGACAAACACAACGCAACGCGACATTGTATTAAATCCAAATGTGTATAAAATATAATCTTCTTGCGGCACGTAACGGTGTTGTTTCTTTTACACCCCCAATGCATATGTTTTGTTGTTTTTTTTAACCTTGAGCCTTTACTCGTCGTTAATTTTGCGATAGTTATGCTAAAGGCAAACTTATTATTAGCACCGCCACCAATATGCGATGTTTTCGATGGCGGGTTTCATAGATGAATGAACGGAGGTGTGCGTGCAATAATGCTAAAACAAACGTCCTCGTTTCGCCGTCACGATCCGCAACGCTTTGTTGTTACATTATCGTGTGTTCGGATCGTCCCGCCGTTAATTCGTTTGCTTTCTCTTTGCGCGAACGAACCGACTGCGCAGTTATTTGGCAAACGCTATGCTGCAAACTTGCTGCAACTTCTTCGATTGCATCGTATCAAACTTGAGATGAATCTTTCGTATCTACTCCAAAAGTAGCAAGAACAAAATTCTTCGATAAAACTCAACGGTTTTGTGTCACTTTTGTTATAAATATGAACATACGCACTTTTGGAATAAGATTTAATTAGCGTATCAATTTATGACGGCGTCTAATATAGCCGCGTCGATAAAGTACATTACGTTCGGCAAGCCGTGAGAGTACTAAAATCCCTCGAATATATATTTTCGCACTATAAAAGACGTGTGCGTTCATTCGCTTCGACACCAAAGCGACGACGGCGTCGTCGGCGGCGGCGGTGGCAGCGGCAGCACCACCAAAAGCACCACTTTATCACTCATCCGTAGTGGAGCGCGAGCGCGCGAGCGCAGGGGCGGCGAAGCATTCCGTAACTCACCTAATTTCACATCAATTGCGCGCAATCCCGTCTTTTATTGTGTACTTTACTTCCCCACCGAAATTCGTGCTTCCGCCATCATTAGGTGGCATTTTCGATCGGTTATATTTTGCTAATACTTCAGATACACACCGATTGATGATGATAATTTCCTGGTGCGCACTGCCGGCACAGTGTATACCTTTACCACACACACACTTCTTTCTCCCCCTGTTTGTTTATCAATTAAGAGTTTCGCGTGCGCGCAACACTATCGCATCCTTCTTCGCAAACTTCTCAATGTTATTATATAACATAGAGCGCCTGCGATCGCCGTCGACATCGATGACGATGGCAGAAGGCAGCAGCGGCCGACGTCGACAGCGAGGCGCTGTGTGACCTACTTACTCGTGTGCATGCGCGCGTTTCAATCAAAATGATTAATGGAGTTAATTAATCAACGTTTAAACGATTTATTTAATTGAACCCTACTGAGATCGCCACCGCAACTACACACTGACTTTCCGCATTCTAGACGCGGAGCAGAGATCAAATAATTCCGGAAGAAAAAGTTAACTATTTAAGATTAAAAAATAGCTAAATAAACCAATAGAAAGAGTCATTAATGAGGGTTTTGCCAAGCGCAACAACGTGTACAATAAAAATCAACCACTACAACTACAGTTTGCATTAAGCAGTGATGATTTGCCTTGTGGATGCCTTTGTTTTATATCTAGTCATCACCCCTGCATCCGAGCACAACTGC
>JARJDR010011052.1:0-36206 GCA_030264135.1 Myllaena sp. GC000078 | reverse complement strand
GGCAAAGTACAAAGGCAGGCAGGCTACCTGCATGCGTACCGACTCCTCTCATTTTCTCGATCTCTCATTGGTCGACTGCTCACGTGAGCAGGCAGCTGCTCACGTGGACTACCATTGTATTACACAATGCAAAGCAAGCATTTTACATGGTTGCTCACGTTGACTACCAAACCCCTTCGACCAATCATTGGAAGACTGCTCACGTGAGCAGATAGCTGCTCACGTGGACTACCATTGTTTTACACAATGCAAAGCAATCATTTTATATGGTTGCTCACGTTGACTACCAAACCGTTTCGCCCAATCCGGTGCAATTATTGCAACTCGGAAACGAATGGACGGATTTCGATCGGGTTATTAGCATTCGGTTGGTCTTAACTCCCTCTGCACCACATGATATTTTAACTCGGATCTTAATTAGCTTGATGCGATTGTAAATTTTGCAATGTAATCATGCGCCTCATGCGCTTGTTGGATAAACCGTCATTGGTATTAAATACACGCACCTGCTTAATATCGAATTTAAGGACGCCGTTCATATAAATGGGAATCTCAGTTAAGAGCGTCCAGAAGCCCCAATTTTGTCCGCAATGCGCAATGAGAATGGACCAAACCGGCACCGACGTGAAGATCGCTTTCCAAGGCGTCTTCACCTCCTGCAAAACCATGCCAGTTTGCTATAAACATCAATAAAATAATGGCTACAGCTTGGGCGCCTACATTTGCATCGTCTTTATCGCCGTGTCCCAGCGAAAGCTTAATGTAATCACGCTCTTCATCCGTAATGGTTTTGTGATCGAAGACGCTATTCGAGCCGAGCAGAAAGTAAACGATGGTCCATGCGAATCCCAGCCCGCCGAAGATGTAAAACACTGCCGGCCAGCCCAAACTGCTGTCGCATATCCATCCGGTGATCGGCATCGCAAGCACGGTGCCAAATGGGCCGCCTGCATACACGAACGTGCCGAGTCGCGTACGCTCGCCCAGCGGCACCCATTTGCTCAGCAGATTGTGCACGCAGGGATAGAAGAATCCCTGCGAGAAACCTTGCGCGACGCGGCATATCATCACGCCGTACGAGCCCAGCGCGGCCATCTGCGGTATCAGCACGGTGAAGAGCGAGCAGACGGTCATGGCGACGATGAGCACCCAGCGCGCGCCCAAATTCTTCGCCATTTGACCGGCGCCCACCTGCGGCAACACGTAGCCCCAGAAGAACGACGACAGCACGACACTCTTGTCGTCCCATGCGTACGTCTGAAATCAAGCTGGTTTATAACACATTCGCTGGCAAACTACTTACGAGGGGCATCACTCACGGGGAAATCGGGGTTCGTGTGCGGATCGGTCATCGCGACAATGCCGACCGATAAATTCACGCGTATACAATATGCGATGCATATTAATGTGAACAGTAATATCATTTGTATGTGACGCGCGCCGAAACATGGCCCTGAAATCAACAAAACTCAACGTAAAGGACATTGTTGTACACATGTGGTGCATGTTGCGATTGTATGTTCGAACAGTGTCAAACTATGCAAGGCAACATGCATTTCGCACGTGCGCGAAATTCTATGCACGTGCCTTATTTGCATACGTACATGTATAATTTTCTTTGCGCAATTTGTTTTGCAATGCGGCATCCGTTTGCAGATGAAAATTAGCAAACAATCACAAAGTACATTACTTGCTACCTACGTAGTAATTTCAATTTAATTGTGTGCAAAACGCGCGCATATCAATGTAACAAGTGCTTTTGCGATACGCATGGACAGGACAGCAAGTTGAACGTAGATTAAAGAGAGCGTTATCAAAACGCACGCGTGTTTGTTTTTCCCAATTATTTTTATTATTATTGTCATTAAAATAATCGAAGTATCCCAGACGCAGTGGAATATTACACATGCAGCGGGATAGTTGAATAACCCGACGTCGACTTTGTTCCAATTCGAAAACATCGGCGGCGATCGCAGATGAAATCAAATCAGTAAAAAGTGAAGGAGGGTAAGAAAAAAAGGCGTGCGCGTCAACCGTTTATAAAGGTCACATGCATATTTTTTCGTTCTGCGTTAAACACAGCGCCAATCACATGTACGTCAAGCGTATTTAGCCAGATTGTTTGCATTAATGTAAACATTTTTGCGCGATTGCGAGACGCCTTCAACTATCATTAATGAAATTTATGTATTATATGTATGTATTAATATCGAAGGCATGCGCGCGCGCGCCCAGCGACGTAAGTGAATCGCATTAAATGATTATCAATTATTAGGAAATTTTATGAAGAAATCGGCGCCGTCAAGAAACGTGCGGTATTACGCGCGCTTGACACATTTAATGTTATTGAAAAAAATATAAGCAAATATTATTGAAGAGCATTGACATATTAATCGCAGAGATTCGCCGAGTGACGCTTTCAATGATCTTATCGATATTAGCATATTGTACTTAATCAATGTTATTATGTAACGCGCTGATGTGAAAACGCTTTTCGCGTAATAATGATGCAAAATACGCTTCACGCGCGAATACAAAGTGCATGAATCTAATGGAGGATTTCCCGTATTTAAAACATTCCCGATTAATGAATTTGTTGATCAGTTTACGTATGCCATATTGTGCTGCTTCTCACATGTCGCCGATTTGCTGAAACGATCGCGAGTCCGAAATTCCATACTATCCTATCATTTACAGCATGATGATGCATAAAGTTATTGTTTTATCCATTTGGTTCCCCAGAATTATTATTTGCGCACTGGCATAATTAATATAATAGGATTAAATCTGTAAATCTTTGATATCTAATCACGACACAAGTTCGACAAAGGCAAGTTTAAAATTTAAGTGGGTTGTTGTAGGCGATTATCGGGCACTTGACACGAATTTACTACTTACACAAAACAAAATTCCATGCATTTAATTTGAGCGCAGTTAAATTGTTAATGACGCGCGTGGAATGCAATAATGATCATTTGCCTAATTGCAGATTCAAATTGAAATCAAATAAAATACTTCTGTAAAACTGCAAATACAAATCACTAGCAAACCGTATTTTATGTCGCCGTTATGTCCGCATTACTAAGTTGGTGATAACGATAATAGCTTCAAATTAAAACATCATCATTATTCGTATGCAGTGATTGAAATATTATACAATGTAGAAGAATAATACGGGCGAATTGATAAAACATTCCACGATCCGCTTTGCGAAACTAGGCTCATTTCAATATTATGCTATATTTTATATAAGTAATTTATTTATTTTTTTATATCTCGATATTGGTGAAACAATACGACTGTAAAACGTTCGCATTAAACCAAATAGTAATGTAGACGGAAAAAACCACGTGCGCACGACCGCTCAGTATCAGTATACTTATATCTTTTTCCATTTCCAATAAAAATTTATGTGATGGACTGTAATCTCAGTCTTTACATGCATGACGCGCGAAGTGTGCGAAATACCGGCACGATTTTCTGCTCGATTGAATGAAAAGCATGCATAAACTCGCATGTGGCGAATTGTATTAATGACGCGCGCAACAAATTATATAATTGCATACACAATCCGTACGAATTTCGGCGATTAATTATTTCAGTAGCGATTGCCGCGACGGTCGGGTGAATTACGTGAATACGGACAAACTGATCGGTATTAATCGTTTACTAATTTTGCCATTGCAAACCGTATGAGCATGCATTGAAATTGTCGCGGTGCAATATGCGACAAATATTATAATTACCTCGTCTGCTGAATGCAGCAACTTATGCAGGAATTAAAATGTTTCGTTTTTGTGTTGAAATTGTCCAATCTTGGTGCATGCCGCAATATTAGTCATGTTTGAAAAATAATATTTAACGTTCGACCGGACGGAATATGTGAGTTATGTGCGAAATGAATTTGCAACAATGCGGAACTTGCCTGTTTGCACATCGTCGTTGGTTTGCTTTTCGAGATTCGGCTTCTTGCGCGCTTCTTGCACCATTTTAAAATCGATTCGTTATCAAATACTTGGACACCAATAATTTAAATTAATCTATAGTTGCACTGGCGTTTTAACTTAGTTATGTTTCTTTTATGGCATAGTTCACACTTAATTACAATTAGAAATCGTCTAACTTAGTCTGCAACGCATTCCGTAACGGCTTGTTTGTTTACTTATGCAAATGATGAATCGAATTTTGATTTCAATTTGGTCAACTGGAATTTTGGATTAGTGCGAGCGAACAATGCGATACCAACTTTGGGCTGCGCTACAACTTTCGCTGGTGCCAATCAACCAGACGACGGATGCGCACCGACAGGATATATGTTTCGCACGTGATGATCCTCTTTGCAATCCTGACTTGCAGCCCGCCGATGATGCTCGAATTCACACGCGCGCTCGCATCGAAAAGCGTAAAATCGCTACTACCGATCGCTTTGTGAATGCGACGCGTTTTATACCATTTGTTGTCGATACGGTGGCGATGCCGCCGTTCTACGCGCGCACGAGGCCCGCAGGCGGCCAAACGAGAGTGCACCGGCGGCGTGCCACAACTTTTCCATTCCGCATAACGGCATGGCGACGATTGATTATGATGATAACTGATAGCGACGTCTCCAATGCACCCCGAGCGCACCGACATTGGAATTTAATCGCGCTTCAAGAATATTCGATTCGTGCAATGCGCAGATACGCGTGATAGAGAGGATATCACCAATGCGCCAATATTGGTAGATGCATTGCGCATTAGTAGAGCAAATATATACATACAAACAATTTCCGATCAATTGCAGAATACATAAAAATTGTAATACTATAGATTTAAGTAGGAGTTTACTTATTGCCTTCGCGATTATTTGTTGTTGGAAACGATGTTATCTAGTACCTTGGCGGTTGCAACAAAAAACTGATTTAGATTTATCGATAAAAAGCTATTTAATACACCTGAGACTGATTTCGTACTTGATATGAATTGTTCCAAATCTGCGTTGTATGTACATATTCAATAAATATGCGCGATGTAAATAGCAGTTTTAATTATTCATTAATTCCTCAATTTGTGCATTTTGCGCGTTGAAAATAAAGCAATAAAATTGGAATTGCTTAGAAATTGAAGGTACTAAGTATATTGATATATGTAATGTTATTATTGTCATTGATAGTGCAATTGCAATGGCTTTGGGGTATTACTTAAATACCACATAAATACATTAACACACGAATGATATGAATGTAAATTCTACGAATCCTCACCATTACGGGCATGTTTTGCGTACGCCGTGGACAGACGCTTATTCGTTAGTCCTTTGGTAACGCATCGTAATGATGAACCTGCGTCAAATCATTGTGTAAATGCATTGCGGTTCCAGAACGAACTGCATTGCGATGTTATCGACACATTTATTGACAGATTCGATATTTCAATCGAGTTTTAAGCGGCCACAAACATTTAGTGTTAAATCAACAAAATTTTACGAGACTTTGAAACATAATGCAAGTAATTTCATCGACTTTTTTTTTTACAGAACATTTAAAATAATCGCACCGATTATAAGTGCGTCACTTTATATTTAAGGACCCCGATCACCACTTCGTATTCATTATGGCTGGACAAATATGCTTGTCGGCAATTCCAGATATCTTAAAGTATACACGACGTAAAACATTTTATAGAGAAATAAAGTGTTTTGCGCAGCATGAATATGGCATTGTAAAATAAAAATACGCATAAATTCGCTTGGCGACAGTATAAGAGCGGGCACGACATCGCGTCAGGTATTGCAGGTGAAACAGCGTTCTTACTTACAAATAAATCGAATCCGCGCGTAGTTGGCTAATTGCGCTTTCCACTTTCCCATAATTGCCAATAACGAATTTGAAACATTTACTTTAATATTATTCACGAATGTGTGCCGCCATATTTTCAAGAATACGGCGCGCAATATGCTGAAACCTGACTGAACGTGGCTGATGATATGACTGTGTCAAAATATGGCATTGTACTAGCGCGCACATTTTTTTTGCCTACTGAGTGGCATGGCAAATTCCCTAGAAAACTACTTGTCTTTACTATTTGTTGATATATTGTTGTAAACATACTTTGGAACACTTTGGAATTTTGTTTTATTTATGAAATTCATATTACGTATGGAATTTGTGAACTTGTTAAATAATCATAAGTCTCTTGAATAATAGCGGAGCTTATAGATAAGTAGGTTGGTTGAGTTCGGTACATATGTATAGTTGGCATTGTCGCCAATGGCACTTTAGAGGACGTACGCGTTGTTATTATTTTGATGCACAGCATAAATTCCGTTTCCGAATATGGAAACTATTTAAAAAATATTTTAACCATCCCAATTGCAAATGCTTGTCTGCTGAACATTCCTTTTCTGTGTTAAAGCGAATTAAAAACTCTCTGAGAAATACGATGCACCAAGTTCACCTCACTAATTCAGCAATTTTGTTACTAGTTGCAATTTTTAATTATTGCAATAAGCATTTGAGGTAATTAAATCAATCCAAAAATATACTCTTAACTGCATACATACCAAAATTGATTTTGCAAATGCACAATCTGTGGTAAGTATAGAAAAGAGCTGTTCTTATTGGTACCTATTCGTTTTCGTTTGTGAGTATCTTCAAAGCAACTTAAGTAATATTTTAATGAAATATCGTGTACGTGGCGCCATCTAATGCATCTAGTCAGTGTTTGCGGCCAACTCTAACCATAGCAAAGGAATAACACTGAATCCGCTGAATAGCACTAGTTACTCATTGCGCTCATTGCAATTACTTACTAAATTTCTTACAAGTGCGTGTTGTGTGATTCGCTGCAAAGCCCACGTTTATAAACAATAATAAGATATGCTACGACCGAAGGCATTGTCGCAAGTGCTGAGCCAAGCGAACACCGGTGGCGTCGAAAATACCTTGTAAGTACAGACTGTAATTTGAACGAATGCCCTACTCTCAGCATCTGTTTTCTATTTGCGCAGATTATTAAATCCCGAAGGATCCCTACTCGCATACAGCGGATACGGTGATAACGATGCACGCGTCACGTCGGCGATCGCCAGCAATATTTGGTGTGCCTATGAGAAGAATGGCATGAATGTGCTGCGAGAGGACAGGCCACAAGTGATTCTCATGGAGTGCATGGAGGGCCGCATCGCCATCACGCAAGTCGCACATTTACTACTCTGCTTATACGCACGAAACACGGTGGGCTTCGGCATGCTGAAGGAGAAGGCCAATGCATTGGCCCTATATCTGGAGGCACCATTAAAGCAGATTGTATCCTCCTGATCCACAGTGAACTTCTATTTCAAATAGAAGCGGATTGGCGTATGATGCGGATGTGTGGCAGAAATGATGATGTGCATTCTGTATATACATTATAAATAATTATGCTATTGATTATATTTTGAAATGATGGATACTGTATATAAATGCTGATTCTCTATAGATGATTTAATATATTAAGGCTCATTGGTTTGTGTTTTCCGCATCAGAATTCGTTAAGAAACGTTCCGTGAGTGCGCCCTTTACTTACCATCAAGCAACAATTTCTAAAAGCATCTGAAGAATGCCATCTGAGGTAGGTAATCGATTTATTAAAATTCTCTAAACAAGTTCATTGTATTCGGCGTGTATATATAGTAAAAATATTCGTAATTGCGTATGGGGCTCAAAATAAAAACCAAAAGTTTTGATACAAAACTTACGCGCGGCGCGCACACCCAATTACCCAATTAGTGTGCGCCGCCGGTACTTAGGCGCTGGTGGCAGTCCTGCGTTCGCACATCGTCCAGCCCAGCGTCAACCTGCTTCAGCAGCTTGGACTCCTCGCTGTCGAAGACGCAGTCCTCCAACTCCTGCACGGTGGCGATGGCGCTGAATTCAATGTCGGCGCCCTTGAAGACGTTGCGCACGTCCTCGGCCGGATTGAGAAAGTACAGCGGCTGCTTGCGCTTGGAAAAGTCCTTGATCATGGACGCGATGCCGCGCGCGGCCGTGAAATCGGCGCCGAGTATGAAGCGGCAGTCGATCACCACCGGCAGGTGTGCGGAGTTCATGCTCGCGTTGCCCACGTGGCTCTTGATGAATTCGACGGCCGGAAAGTACAGACTGTTGCTGGGCGTGATCAGCAAGCACTCCACGCCGTTCGGCGTCTGCAAAGATTGGCGTGTCAATGGCTAGTTACGCCGACGATCGTGGCTTACCACCATTAGCTTTTCGACGACGATGCGCGGCCGCGCGCTCGGATACAGCAGCAGCATGATGTTGATGACGACGCCGATGACGATGCCCAACTCGACGCCGGCGGACAGACACAGCACAAATGTGGCAATCATCGGGATGAGGTCCTTGCGATTCGACTTCCACATCGGCCGCACCACCTCGTACTCGATCATGAAGATGACCGCGCAGATGATGACGGCGCCCAGCGACGCTTTCGGAATGTATTTGAAGGCCGGCGTGAGGAACGACAACGAGAGCAAGACCAAAACGCCTGGAAGGAAGGCAAACGATGCATTTCGCGTATGGGAAAGAGTAATCAAAACGTGGCGCACCGGTGTAGAAGCCACCCAGGGGTGTTTTCACACCGCTTGCGTGGTTCACCGCCGACCGGGAGAACGAGCCGGTGATGGGAATGGAGGAGAAGAACGATCCGATCGTGTTGCAGAAGCTCAGCGCGATCAATTCCTGTGTGGCGTCCACGCTTTTTCCATTCGCTAACAACCAGCAGATGAAATGAATAATCACCGATGTACATATTATGCAATATGGGTGCGCATACCGAACGCTTTCGCAATCGCGACGTTGCCAAGGACGGCGATGATGGGCACCATCACGATGGAGCCGCCGAGGTCGGCGATCATCTCGCCGGTGTCGATCGTACGATTATTCAGCGTTGTGCTGAATGGCGGTGGGCCAATGCGCGGAAGACCGGGTTTCACGTTTCCGGTGAGTATAAATGGTGTGCCGCCGGTCGCGTGGTCGTAATAGTAGGCCAGCAGCGAGCTCCCAATCACGATCAGTGCATTACGTGATGTGGATACGATCCAAATGGTTTTCTCCAATGCTTTGTTCTTTAGTTTTACATCCTTTGTTTTCTGTTCGGAATCAACATTATCAGTAAGTTTTCGCCGCTACAAAAACGGGTTGCGATCCGCCCTTACTCTGAGTGCCAGCAGGAATACGATGCAAATGATGGCCATTTGAAAGTCGGCAACGCGCAGATCATTGATGTTGGCGTACACCTGATAGAGAGTGTCGAAGAAGCCGTTCGATTTGAACGTCAAGCCGAGTACGTATTTGAGTTGCGAGGAGATGATGATGACGGACGTGGCGGACGTGAAACCGACCGTCACGGGGATGGAGATGAAATCGACCAACACGCCTAGGTTTAAAATCGCCATCAGCAATTGCATGATGCCCGAGATGAAGCACAGCAGCACGGCGTAGTCACTGTTGCGGCTCATCACTTGCTGATAGGTCATCAAACCCATGAGCGCCGTGGGGCCGATGGTGATCTCCTTGCAGGAGCCGAAGATCATGTAGACGAAGCAACCGGCGAACGCCGAATACAATCCGTACTGCAAACGGTTCGTTTTAATTTTTTGTGTGTGTGTGATTTGAAATCACCACGTTAATTAAGTGTTATCATGCATTATTATAAAGAGCACTGCGATTATAGCAAATTGCGCATCCGCACCTGCGGTTCGACGCCGGCGAGCGTCGCGTAGGCGAGTGCCTGCGGCATCACCGTTAAGCCGACGGTGATGCCGGCGATCAGATCCGAGATGAACGTGTGCGTGTCGTAGCCGCTGGCGTAGCCCAGAATCGGCAGGTGCCGATGTAGCACGGCGCGCAACTTTTCTCGCCGCATCATCCTCGTGTCGTGTGTGCTGCTTGACCTGGAAAAACAATCGCACCAGAAATGAGATTCGCGCAGAGAAAGTCCCCCCGCACGGCGAAAAGAACAAAGCGCACGGATTCCGCAAAAGTTCGGGATTCGAATGAGTGTGCACACTACTCCATTTACCTGGCGCCGCTGCCAACCAAATTAAAGCCCACTTTGTTAACTTGCCGATGGTAATTAGCGCACTGCACGTGTAGGCGTGGAACTATATTGGAAGAAGGTGGCCAACGCAATGAGTATGAAGAAGTGATCGTGGCGATCGCGCGCGCGCGAATGGAAGTAATGCCGCGGCGACTTTCCGTTTTTAAAACAATTTCACTTGGCGGCGCGGCGGCGGTTTTATAAAGATCGCGTGCGCCGCGTGCCCGCCGCGTCGCTGCACCCGAGCGCCGCGACTCCGCCACTGGATGTTGCGTGAAAATAAAAACAAATGCGCCCCGTGCCGCGGTGCCGTTGAACGGCGATGGAATTTATTACAACGTGACCTTCATCCCGGCGATCCATCAAGCGTTGATCGGTTTTCGCCGGAATTTCGCGCGCCGCGCGAGCGCAGACACTCCTCGCGGGATGCTGCTAATAGGCTGATCGATTCTATTTTCATTCAAACGGGATCGAACCTATACAATACACTCCGTATATATCCTTTGGGAAACGATGTTTATCGTAGCAATAAAGTTTTAAATTTCGTCCAATTCCGCGCAACGTCAAAGTTGTATCAATCAAGCATCGCATTGCAGAGACAAATACATAAGTCGATACTCAGTTATCACGAATGCGACTATCATAATTGCAATTTGTATCCGATTACATAACGTGCCGACGTTCCTTGGACAGTAAATGTATGGAAAGTGTGATAAGACGACTTGCACCTAGACAAAGCACGCGCGTGCTGCATAAATAGTTATTCGATGCTGTTTACAATAAGAAGTCATTCATCCCAACAACCACCCGTGCACTATTAACAATGATAGACGAATCGCGTTCAAGTATTGGTACCTCCCTTGCCATATTTTATACGTAATTCATACCAGTGGCGCAATCAATTTGCGTGTTATCTCGAAACCAAAGTGTCAATCAAAGAAAACCGTTTCGAATTGAATTTCTTTCGACGCATTTGCATGCGGCTGTTGTGATTGCAACACCAGCGCTCATTACAACTAACGCGCGCGCGCGCGCAAGAAAAACACCGATGACCTTCCCAACGAATTTCAACATTTTTCTCATAATCGGTTTCATATCGGTAGAGTCAATCGCCTCTTTGGCGCCGCACGTAAACGCACGTCGGACTGATTCGATGGTGCAAAACTAAAGGAAATCCATCGATCAATTGATCGTTAATCGTTTAGCGGCGCGCGTTGTTGTTGTGGCAAAATAAACAACGCTGTGTTCGCGTTAGCACACACCGACACTATTGACCTAAATCACATTAGCGGAAAATTAATAAATTAATAGTTCTTATGATTATTTCTAATTACGAGCGCCACATGCGCACTGCATGTGGATGTATGTATACGTGTGTGCATTCGTGTCGCCGATTCGACGATGCTCGCAGACGGTGCGCGCGTTCTTGGGTTGCTGTTACTAATGCGATTTGTATTTAAATTTCATGCATATAGCAATACCGATTTCGTTCGAATTGCAGTTATTTATGTGGCGCGCGTGTGCGTTCACTTTACGTGCGTTACACGTTCATCAATTGGATTTATTGGACGCTGACAGTTGTATGGACAAATTATTCGATTTGTGTTTTACATGGCTCGCAATGCAATAATGCGAGACGATTAAGTAGTTGACCGCCAAGTCCACGAGATTGAAGAATATTCTTTTTGTCACGTTAATATTCTTATCAGTATTATTGATATTCTTGAATTTCTCATAAATAATTAATTGTGTACTTTGATCGTGACATCAAAATATTTGTAATCAAGTTTATAAGAAACGTATAAAATTTAATTTGAATGAATGTGTTTCCACCGTAGGCAATTCAACGCACAGTTCTTATCAGTAAATTCGAAATTTCTGCTATTAATATCCAACGAAAACTTGAACATATCTAAGAACACCTAATATGTTATTTCTCGAATTGCCTAACTCAGTAATTGAAGAATTACTTATTTATTCATACCATGAAAGTTAAAATACGGAAGTTATGTATGGATCCATTGCGCATGCGACATTTTCAGCTGATTTTCTTGACTTGTTTACTTTCATATTGTTATCTACATGCGTGTTCAATATGGACTGTTCTTATTGCCCTCCTATCAATATCACCAATGAATTGCGAATGAAATAAGGACAACCATATCATTTCTGTCAGTGTGAAACACGTTCAATACTATTATTATTATCAGCCCACACTTACGTGCTCGCAGTGCCACTGGTGACGTCGCTGATGCCAGAAATAATAAATTTACAAGCAAAACGCACGCCAACACCGAACTCGCCCGCCGCTCACACGCGAATAGTTACACATACTATTCAATGCTCAATAATATGCATCAATCATCATTTTATTTCGGCACGTAGGTAACCGTAACCGTTCGGGCACGCGCGCGCGTGTACGATATATACGTATAGCAAAAGCAAACAAACCAAATATTATCTTCTCCTCCGGCTGTCAGTGCGTCCGTCCTGCGCGCTCTTCGAATTCAAATCAGCGAACAGATGGGTGGCTGTGTGGCTGTCTGCTCGCGCGCGTGTCGCGGTGCAACGTGTAATGAGGCGGGTGGCGGTGAGCGCAATCATTTACGATTCCGATGCCCCCAAAAGCAGCCGTAGACGGGGTTGCGCGCGCCCTGCACCCTGGCGCGGCTGCGTCGTCGCTCTCCACCGCCGCGCGCTAGAAACTTTCCAGCGAGAGAAGTCGAGCATCTTCTGGAATTTCTCGACTGCTCCTTGTCTCGTTCCTCGAACCGCTGCGCTGCTGGTGCTGTTGCACCGCCGTCGTGGGTGTGGGCGGTTGTTAAAGGGACAGGTGTGCTGTGTGGAATGCTGTCGAAATTTGAAATTCTAGGAAATTCTCGAACAGAAAAAACTACCTAGGTTGAGCAAAAGAAGAACTAATTGCATTACATTTTAAGAGAATATCCAATTATTGTGTGAAATTGGGTAAAGTGGCTAAATTAGGAGGCGAAAGGCTTTTGATATTGAACAGGGAAAAATATGCAAATATTGTTTGAACATGACGCAAACTCTCTTCACTGTCGCATTATCATCTTTCCGAGAATCGGACCAACGTCGCCGACGTCGTGTGGGCATCGATGAGTCACCGGAATAGCGTATTTAGCGTATTTCCAATCTACAACTCGTCGCCGCTGTGGAGCACCCGCCCCCATTCAAAAGCGGTGGCGTACGCGCGCGCACACGTCAGCGACGCTCCTGGCGGGCGCGGGTGAACGCGGGGGCACCGTATTGATTGCGGGAACGTCGCATGGCGTCGCGACGCCGCACTGCTTGCACGTGCACCGCGCCACACGCACACCCATTGCGGCCCTCCTTGTCGCGTCGGCAATTGACCCGTCCGGCGTTGCGGCGCGTCGCGCATTTATAAATAAGTGCCCGTGGCCAGCGGACGTGCGTCCTGACGGCGAAAAGCCATTCTCGCGTATTTCAAGTGCCTATCATTTCGTAAGTACGCCCTTTGTTGCTTCCTAAACCATATGCACACATAATGCATGCATTTTGCCCGATATTCAGCGCAACCCGTATCACTTGCGATTTTCTTGTGCCCGCAAGTCGTTTATGCATTGCACGCGTATGTAACGCATTGAATGTAGGCCAAAATTGGTGGTAGCACGGTTTCAGGTTACGCACACGGTCGTGCTTTGTGCCCGATTCCAATTCACACGGGCAGGGTTGAAACGTTCAATGCGGTCAATAACAACTCGCCTGCAATGTTGTGCAATATAATGTCGATTCATTTTAATAGAAGTACTTTGTCTTATTTTTATTACATCCAGGTTACGTATTCAACGTGTAAATTTGCTATATTTACGTAGTTCATTTGTTTCACTAAGATTTGAATTTAAATTATGTATTTCGTCGATTTGATGGATTTGATAAGAAGCACGTTGCAAACTGAACGTAGAATTTGATTAGAAATAACGAGCGTGGCCGCTAGAGACCGCCAAAGGTATCGAAATGCGCTGCGAACGTACAATATTCTGAACTCCCAACAAATTGCTCACTTGCTAATTGTATAATGTTGCGCAATCCAATGCCTATCGCTTATACGGCGAATAAAGCATAAAACGTAGCAATAAACAACACGTACTGTTTTCAATGCATTCTAACTCCGTTCATAACTTCCTACTCTCCTAGACTTTCCGCAAAACGATTAAACAACCAGTTTTAGATTTGGTTTGTTTGCGTTTTTCAATGTTTATCGACTTGGCACTTGGCAACAGAATACGTTTTTGAATTCCTATTGAATGTATGTGTAAATCGACAAAAATGCATGATTCTAATTACCTACGTATTACGAATAGTAGTAATTAGTGGAAGAACTTGTTGAACGGAGTGGTTAATAGAAAATCTTTGAAAATTGTTCAAAGCCATTAAATTCGTCGCTATATTGAGGTTTGTTTTGTGCAACTTTTATGATATCATTGATCAAGATTAGTTTTGTGAGCAAAACAAAGCGCGTCCAACGACCATAAAATAATTATTACGCACATCATAAGATTGAACAAAAAAATATGATTGCATTGTTGACAAAATAAATTGACCTTCGGCTCGTTACCTAACGCAATAAACGGTTACGGGGGCAATTACCGATCACGTGCCGGTATCCAGCGCGAACCAATTCATGTGCGCATTAAATTAATTAACGGCTTTATCATTAGATCGATCATACGTTTCAAACTTCAATCGAAGCGTGGTCGATGTGTGATAGTGTCGCGTGAGATTAATGTTGCGATATGCCGCGCAACTCCAAACTTTCCATCACGTGTGGCGATGAAAACGGTTGATAGTCGTCGGAGGAGTCATGATGCTAATTTTGTTAGCTAGATATAATCGTAGGTGCGATAAGCAAATTGAAAATCGATTCAGTATGGCGCTAATGCGTCGTCTATCTTCTCGGAAAATATGATTCGATAAACTACGATTCCGTTGTAGCATAGTTAAACCTTAATGCATGCAAAAAGTTTCATTATTTTGAATAAATAAATATATAGGCAATTGAGTGGTTTATGTGTACTTGGCTTACGTTGGCAGTTGTATTTTTATTAAGTACCGCTATTGTTTCGGATTTAGTATGCAAACTGCGCAAAATACTTGAATAAAAAGAGTCAAATGCCAAATAAACACAGCCATAGTCAACCGGCAAGGTGTTCAAATGACAAACGTGACGTATTTCACATGCGCATGTAAATACCTATATTATGCCGTAAATATTTTGTCCTTGTTGGACGCTTATATTGGACTGCCACTGGCATTTATTTCGGTTGTTTGTGCTTGGTGGGTGTCTATGCAAATATGCACTGCGTTTCGTTACTGTCGCCAGCGAATTTGTACACGTTGCAAAATTACCGTTCCAGGTATATCTCCTCCGTTAAAATTCCGGACAAAAAGTGATCATCACGATGAACGTTCGTTTACCGACAAAGACGACAAACTCCAACGTTAGGACTCTCGAGCGTCACAACATCAACATCATTAACAATAAGAATAACAAGAAAGTAAAACATTTGAATTCGTATCTGAGTGATTGTTTGATTATCAACACCAAGTGGACTCAGTTGTAAATTGGTTGTGGGCTGCGCAGTGCGGAGCGCCGTTTCTTTCCGTTTTCCGGTTGGTGCATTTTGCGTTATTATTTCGCGCTACGAAGCAACAATTTCGCCAGCCATTTATTAAGCACAAGGCGCACAAAGGCCGGCTTTGATTCCGTGCGTGAGAGCGCACCGCCGCCACCGCCAACGCTGCGGATAGTGTAAAGATTGTGTAAACAGGCGCGTGTTTCGTGCGCGCGTCGCACGCGAGAGTGAGGGAAATCACCGTCATTATCAGGCGGTTTGGATAAGTGGATATAAAGCTGTGAGAAAGTCGACTCATCGGCGCATTCGTCAGCCAGACGGCGAGTCTCCTCTCATCGGAATAGTTCATTCACACAGAATTAATCTACGCACCGATCCGGATTTCGGATCACCGCTTTCAAATTCGAATTCGTTGAATTCGTGCACATTTTTTGAATCGCATCGGGTGGCCAGCAGAACAAGAAGAGGAAGAAGACGACGCCCAGTGGATTTTCGTTTTTCGCGTGTATCAATTGAAGCTTTCTATTGTATGGGTAAGTCGCTTTTCTTTATAAGATATTTTTAAATCGAAATTCCCTCCTTGTACAAAGTTAAACACTACCGGTATTACCAGTAGGGTTATTTAAGTCGTTGCTGGAAGGATGTGGTAACAAGTAAATTCCTCAAACTTTGTTGGAGTGGTATTCAACTTCATGCAACAATAATAAAGAAGCGCGCGCCGCTTTGCTTCTTTTGTTTCGCTTCCGTTCACCTCTTTGTCCGGCGTTTGACTCAATTCCTTGAGCGATATAAAGAATTTCCGACGCATGCTAGACCAAACTTGCTGGAACTTGCTACATACGAGTATGTGAAGACATCGCGCCTAAAAATATATTCAAACACACTGCGTTTTGATTTCGACATTTCCGACCGCATTTTCATGCATGCACATAAACTCGAAACTTCGCAAAATGCTTTTTCTAACGAGGCTCATTGGCACGTAATTACTTCACAATTTTTTGCGTTATCTCGGCGGAAATTTAAAACGCGTCGATGTTGTGAATCATCGTTCTATCACGCAATGGAACTACATGGAAAACCCCTAATTTATTTACTTATAGACTAAGAAATTGTCATTCTCGTATCAACTTGGACTTTGCAGTCAGTTCCCAATTATGTATCCTATTTAGCTGTCATGATTTAAAATTCCTAAATAAAAAATTCATACGTGTGTCTGTGTGGGTGTGTGTTGCAGAGCGTAAGAGAAACGAAATAGGAACGACTCTGTGTACAGACGATGCAGCTGTATGCATAGCTGAAGGAAATGCACACGGGGGTGGTTGCGGACTGCCGTTGGCGTTGTCGTCCGTGGACAGGACGTACGTGCCCTCCGTTGGCCGTTGGGGCTGTGAATGGCCAAGTTGACTCGAAGACCAGCAGCAACGATGGTCGGCGCCGCCGTTGAACGGGGCGCCGTCGGCCGGCAGCTCTGCCGGAGCCGGCGTCGACGCCGCTGTCGGCACCAGCATCGCAAGCGCACGCCGGCGGCGGGCGCAGCAGCAGGTGTACGGCACGTGGCCGCGCGAGCATCCGCTGCCGCTGCCGGAATGGGATGAGTGCGATGCGCGCGCGCTGCCCGTGGGCGGCGCCGATGACTTCCACACGCTCGTGCACGGCATCGAGGCGGTGCTGCAAAAGGTGCTCGAAGTGCACAACTACAATACCGTCGGCAACTTTGTGTCGCTGTATCGCGGCTTCAAGGCGAGCCAATGCCTGAATCTCGTCGACTACTTTCAAGTGTACGTATTCGAAACGTGTCATTAAAGATCGCCATTGCATTTTGCGCAAAGCACTGTGATTACGCGTCATGCGACCATTCATCTTTGATGAGCTGTGTTTTCGTCAATTACAGTTATACGCCGCCGATAACAGCCGCCCACCACACGTGCGTCGGCTTGGCGTTGGAGTTGTGGCGCGACCTCGAGCTGAAGGAGCCGGTGCTCGGCCAGTATCTGTATCTGGTGTCCTGCGAGGAGTCGATCGGCCTGTGGGAGGAATATCCGGGCATCAGCAGGCAGATCAATGAGACGAAGGACATTCTGGAGAAGGAACACGTGCTGCTCGCCATGCGCTTCGTGATCGATGGACGCGATGGCGTGTTGCTATGTGATCCTGGCTACCACGTCGGTCGCGTGATCATTGTGATGAAGGATCAGCTGGCGCCGCATACAGGTAACATCCTCATCGCTCATCGCTCAGCGGTGGTTGTTCTTAAACAAAGGATGTATTTTTAGGCTGGTTCATGCAAACCAAGGAACCGCACTTACAAAAGGAGTACGACTACGAATTCTCGAAGGCAAACGATGACTTTGTGCAGTGGTCGGAGCGCATCAGTCGGAACGGCGTGCAAGTGGAGGAGGTGCACTCGGTGGTTTACATCAAGAAACCATATCTGACGGCTGTTGATGTCACCGAGCGTCGCAATCTCGTCTACAGCTTCCGCAGTCTGCTGTCGCGCACCGGCAAGGGTGAACTGATCGCCGGCATCTACTTCAAAGTCAACGCGACGACTGACGAATTTACGCTCTTCTACCAGGACGACGGCAAGAAGCGGTTGAAGCTGAACTTTTCGGAATTCGCGCACGCAAATAGAGTGAGTACTCGGCAACATCGACTCCTAGCCAACCAGGATACATTTTCTCTGCAATTTCGATAGATAAACGAGCAGATGCGAGCGATTATCGATAAATGCAACGCCCAGTTAAATCTGCCAGACGGGCAACTGCTGACGTCGCTACGTCTGCTCAACACCATCATCGCGGACAAACCATTTGTGCGGCAGCTGTTGGACATAAACAACTGCATCAATGACATGACCGAAGAATAGCATATCGCATGCAGAGGTTTTGACTCTCGCGCATCACTCCCACGCGCTGGGATTCTAAAGTCTCCGCATATCCTCAACGAACAGCAGTCACTGCTGCTGACGCTCGTCAGCATCGCACTACATTATTGTTTCGTCAAATTTTCTGATTTCCTGCGCAGAGGTACTCAAGTCTTAAACAAGCGTACGTAGACATGCATATAAGTAATACGTTTGGTTCGCACTTATCCTTTAGACTTCTGGACTTATATTATACTTGCTATTAAGAAAATATTATTGCAACGTACCAGCAATGTAGCAGTTAGATTTAAGTTGTATTAGTACTGTGCATATATGATGCATGTAGCAAACCATTGATTTAAAATTGAAATTATCTAATACGTAATCATTGCTTATTGATTGAATTGAATAAATATTTTGTCGCTTGCACATGCAATTTGCCATTCCATTCTGCTCCTATTCCACAAACATCCGCGCGACCGCATTGGGCAATTTATCGTTCCATGTGGAATGCTGGAAATCGATTTTTTTTGTATCCGAAATCGACGCCGTGCGGTGGGTGGTGTTATTAAACAATATCGAGTTTCTCATCGCAGTCTGATTATACAGTCGTTCGATGCTCGCGGCGACGCGATATACAATTTGCTCTACGAGTGCTGGTCGGGCGTCGTTAACAATTCGCAGTTGTACGCGCGCTGCAATTATGCGCGGGGCGTTGTCGCTCGCAACCGCAAAGTTCTTGTGAGTTCCGGCCGTCGACCACGATGTCATCGAAATCGGGCACGGATGTGAAGACGTTGAGGACGAAATCGTCGCACAGCAATCTCAAGCCACACGCTCACGCCAAGGACGAGCGAAGTGCAAGACGGTCGCATCGCACCAACAAAGCCACGAATAAGTCGCGACACCTGACCAGTCGTGTTACCAATAGAAAGGTAAATAGATTTGTTTTGCCGCTTAATGAATTCAGCCAGTTCGTAATTACGTAAGTGCTTAGATCACCTTTAACTTCCTACGCACCTGCATAATTATTTGTATTATGTAATCCGTAAGTGTCGGAAATTAACAAAAATTATCTTTCAATTACTTTGAAAGAATGTTTGACGTAATGTCATGAGAGTTTGTGACATTTGCACCGTTTTCTGATGTATCCAAAATACTTATGAGATAGCATTTTGTTGATTGAGTTTTAATCGCGTAGGCGGTTGAATCGTAAACGCGATGCAGTTGCGCGGTGTGCTGTGCGAAAACAAATTGCCGTTACCAAAGTGATCACTGCATGTTTACCGAGCGATGCAAATCAGTATCGAGTAAATTTTCGTAGAGCTCACACATATTTCGGTCAGCAGCAAGCAAAAGTGAAATACTCTTCTCAACGATTGCCAAACGAAGAATATCAGTGATCATTGATTTCTCATCAGTGACAAATAATTCAAAATTTCAAAACAAAAAAAACTCAGGATGAGCATTAATTCCCGGGCAATTGGCATCGACTTGGGAACCACGTACTCGTGCGTCGGTGTCTTTCAATCAGGCAAAGTGGAAATCATTGCGAATGACCAAGGCAACCGCACGACGCCATCCTATGTGGCGTTCACCGATGGGGAACGCTTCATAGGCGACGCCGCCAAAAATCAGGTCGCAATGAATCCAAACAACACCGTCTTCGATGCAAAACGCCTGATCGGCCGCCGCTTCGACGATCCGAAGATCCAGGACGATATGAAGCACTGGCCGTTTACCGTCGTCAATGTCGAGGGCAAGCCTAAACTTCAGGTACAGTTCAAAGGCGAGACGAAGCGCTTCACGCCGGAGGAGATCAGCTCGATGGTGCTCACGAAGATGAAGGAGACTGCCGAAGCGTACATGGGCGCCAAGATCAACGACGCAGTGATCACCGTCCCAGCTTACTTTAACGACTCCCAACGCCAGGCGACCAAGGACGCCGGCATGATCGCCGGAATCAACGTGCTGCGCATCATCAACGAGCCGACCGCCGCTGCGCTGGCGTACGGCCTCGACAAGAACCTGAAGGGCGAACGCAACGTGCTGATCTTCGATCTGGGCGGCGGCACTTTCGACGTGTCCGTGCTTACCATCGACGAGGGTTCGTTGTTTGAAGTGAAATCAACAGCGGGCGACACGCACCTCGGCGGTGAGGACTTCGACAATCGCCTCGTCAACCATTTCGCCGACGAGTTCCACCGGAAGTACAAGATGGACATTCGGCAGAATTCGCGCGCGCTGCGCCGACTGCGAACGGCCGCCGAGCGCGCCAAGCGCATCCTGTCTTCCTCCACGGAGGCGACACTGGAAATCGACGCGCTGTACGACGGCGTCGACTACTACACGAAGATAAGCCGTGCGCGTTTCGAGGAGCTGAATGCGGATCTGTTCCGCAGCACCCTCGAGCCGGTTGAGAAAGCGCTCACCGATGCGAAGATGGACAAGAAGCGCATACACGACGTGGTGCTTGTCGGCGGATCGACGCGCATTCCAAAGATTCAATCACTCCTCCAGAATTACTTCACCGGTAAGAGCCTTAACCTGTCGATCAATCCGGACGAGGCGGTAGCGTACGGCGCCGCCGTGCAAGCGGCCATCCTCACCGGCGAGCAGGACGACAAGATCACCGACGTGCTGCTGGTCGACGTGACGCCGCTGTCGCTCGGCATCGAGACCGCCGGTGGCGTCATGTCGAGAATCATCGAGCGCAACGCCCGCATTCCGTGCAAGCAGACGCAAACCTTCACCACCTTCTCCGACAATCAACCTGCAGTCTCGATTCAGGTGTTTGAAGGCGAGCGTGTGATGACACGCGATAACAACCTGCTGGGCAGTTTTGAGCTGACGGGTATTCCGCCAGCGCCGCGCAATGTGCCCCAAATTGATGTCACCTTCGATTTGGACGCCAACGGCATTCTCAACGTGTCGGCCACGGATGGCTCGTCGGGCAAGACGCGCAACATCACGATCAAGAACGACAAGGGGCGGCTGTCGCAGAAGGACATCCAGAAGATGCTCGCCGACGCCGAGAAGTATAAGGAAGACGACCAGCGGCAACGCGCACGTGTCACGACGCGCAACAATCTCGAGAGCTATGTGTACGCCGTGAAGCAAGCTGTCGAAGAGGTTGGCAGTAAGCTACCATTACACGATCGCTCGCAAACGACGACCGTTTGCAACGACGCCATCAGGTGGCTAGAGAACAACCAGTCAGCGGACGTTGAAGCATACGAGGAGAAACTGAAAGACGTGCAAAAGGTCTGCATGCCTGTCATGACTAAGCTGCACAAAAGTGATGGCGGCCCGACCATCGAAGAAGTTGACTAAGAGAAAGGTCGGTCAGTCAGCAGCAAGAAAACGTGAAATACTCTTCTCAACGATTGCCAAAATCTCAGTGATTTCTCATCAGCTTCAAAAATTCAAAATTTTAAGAAAAACTCGGGCAAAGTAGAAATCATTGGCAATGATCAACGCCGCCAAAAATCAGGTGGCCCGACCATCGAAGAAGTTGACAGAGAGAAAGGTATTTCATGCATGCTGCACATAGTCGAAATTATACGTGCCTTGACTTAAACGAACTAAAAATGAACTTGGACGAAGTTCAAACAAAAATATGACTAAAAGCCCTGTGTTTGACTACAAGCGCGAGTGTCGTCAAACATCATCACCAGCATTTATCGTTACACCAATAATAGTACTTCTAAACACTTGCAACCAGTTAAAACTCAAAACATTACCAACATCAATTACGAAAACAAATAAAAATAACACATTCATACAACACGTGAGCCGCCAAATTGAAATATTCTTAACAATTCCGGTTACCATTCTTACCATCAAAAATTGACCGCGATTATAATCTCCAAATAATTAATATTAAACGAAACACTAAACATATTAAACATAGGACTTAAACATCATTCCTACCATCAACCATAGACACACGAGAGCGATAACATCACGCTCGCATACAACTTCCACAATCCCCAATTTTGACAATCACCGTGGAGAACCAAGATCATCTCCTTTGACTTTACACAATATTTTGCGATAGTGACCGTATGAGTCATACCCGAAAGCAAATATTATCTTACAAAAAAAATCTTATTTATAAGTATAAACGATTGGTTTTATTGGCAAGCAATATAAGCTTTGCAACTTTATAAATTATCAGCGTTCGTTTAAGTTTTCGTATAATGGCCAGATGACACCTGAACGCAAAACTTAAACGCAAAATTAACCATTTGACAAATGTTAATTTTGGTGAAATTTAATGTACTTGACAATACCAAATAAAGCTCAGCTTTTTGAACTAACAGACTTCTTTTTAAATACGCGGCGTATGTGTTGCCTAGGATTGGAACGTAACTTTCAAAAGATATGTGCCACCGCGACGCTATCGTGTGCGTTCGGTGCACGTCGGCTGTTCGAATTTTCCACCCGCCGAGGGAAATTCAACGCGCGAGTTTTCACATGCATTCGTGCGCCGCACGCGGTCAATCAACAAGCGAAGCACCCGACTGCGCGTCGCGGTCGACGTTTGTCGCGCAGACTTTCCGAATTCATCACTATTATTATTATCATCATCATCATCAGCATTGGACATTCTTTGCCCTCTCCACGACGCAACTGGCGGCAGAGTCGTGCGCAAAGTTTCTTGTCCACTCGCCAAGTTCGAATGCTACTCTTAAAAAGTTTGTTCAAGTGCGGAAATAACTTCGCGGTTCCAGCATAAAGTTGCCGCTTCCTTAGAAGTGCACTAAATCATCGGCAAAAATGAAATTAATGCAATCAATCGCGCCACCGTGCGGTTAATTTCGTTTCGCTTTGGTTCCCGAGAGAGCAGAACGTTAATCCGCTCCTGCAATCCATCTTAAGTTGCGCGAGAAGCGAGCGTCACGTGGGCAAAGAGAACGAGAGATTGGATACAGAGAAGGAGTGGCAAAACGAGGAGAGAGACATATCTCGCTGGCGTCTTAAGCACCTCGCTTAAGTGAGCTGCTGGTGCGCGTTCGCCGGCGAGCGTTGCGAGTCGAGTTCAACCGTCGTTGTCGCGTCGGTCGGCTTCGCTCAGCGCGCGTTCCCTTCGGTGCGGCACGTCCGTCGTCCGTCCGTGCGTCCATTCGTGTCGGCGGCGCGAGCGTAAGCGCGCAATTGCGACTTAAGTCAGAGACGTTGAGAGCGCAGCGCGCGGGCGTCCCGTGCGTCGTGTGTGTCGTGCGTGCATACCGCGCCGTCGCGGCGAGATTTTTCGGCGCAGCGAGCGCGTTGTTCCACCAGCATCATCATCATCATCATCACCATCATCGTCGTCGTCGGCGGCGTCTCGCCGTCCGGCCCCCGTGTGTGGTGCGCGCCGAAGAAATTTTAACAACAGTGCGCGACCGTTCAGCTCTCGCATGAGTAATAACGAATTGAAGGGAGCCGGCCGAACCAACCCTAATTTCATCGAACGCGCGCCGCGCGTACCCAGCCTCGTCGACAGAACCACCGTGCTTAAATCGTGCTTAAATCGATACGTTTCGTAATTTAATTTAGTTAAATTAGTAAGGAGCGCGCCTGTTTTCTCTCTCTCTTGTTCTCCTCGCTCGCAAATAAAATATCGCGCGCGCGAGAACTGGCGATTGTGTGCCGTCTCCCAAAGGAGTCGCAATGTCGCGCAACGCCGTCGGACTTTTCGCGTCGACGCTTAAGTGAATTTTATATCTGAAGTGTGTGTGTGTGTGCGGTGTGGTTTTTTCCCTTCACTCCTAAGTGCTTAGTGCTTTTTTATATATGCATATGTGCCGCCAGAGGAGATATGGAATCCTTGGCTAATAACAATATGATGTCTTCATTGCCCGAGGTAATTTCAAATTTTCAAATGCCACATTGAAACACACACTCCTCGCCTACCAGTGGGTAAAGTTCTTGCACCAACGACATTCGGCGGACGCCATTCGCGAAGGCTTTCGAAACGCATAGAAAACCGGTAGTGCACAACGGCGAAAATTTCGTGCATATTTTTCTCTGGCCGGGGGTCAGTGCATCATCCACCGTCATCCTTATGTTTGTGAGTGCGTTTGTGTGTGGGTATGAAACATTTCGTGTCTTCGGCCGGTGCGTATACCGCGCCTTTCTGGCCGGAGGAGAGCGAGCGCGCGCGCGCGCGCACTACCTGTTCCATTCGCCTTGTCTTCTTGTGGCGTGGCAGCCGCCGGGGAATGCAACGCGACGCAACGCAGTCGTGTGTGCGGCTGCCCGTTGTTCGGCGCTGGCCACTTCTGCAGGTTGCGATGCAGTCGTTGCATGTGGCCGTGTGTTCGCTCACTCGCTCGCCCACGACTGGTCATCGAACATGGCTGCAAAGGGTATTCGATGGCTCATTGGGAGCATTGGGAACGAGGTACCGGTGTTTCCCACTTCTGCGCCGGTTGGGAAAAACGAAACAAGATTGCAATGCGCAACACGCGCGCAGCACAATATAAATCACACGCCAATTGCGGCAACAAGTGCGATTGTCGGCTGCGGCCGGGATTCGTGGAACATCCAGTCGATTATCCATATCGACAGCCGCCTGTGCGTGCGTGCGTGTGTGTGCTGAAGACGAGTTTACGGTTTTGATCGAGACACATTTTAGATCTTCTATTTTTCATTCCAATGCGGCTGCACTTTAATTCATCATCGTGCATGTGCCTCTGCCCGCTGCTCCCCCATCCACTTTGATTCAATTGATTCAATCGAATTCGATGAAATTCGTGCGGTACTTTGTCTGCTTGCGCCTCGTGGAGTTGCATTCAATTGTCACGCTCCTCCGGCGTAATACATATTGATGGAACATTATGTTTAACGTTGATTTCATCGACTGCATTGGCTCCTCAATTACTTCATTCAGTTTTCGATCAAAATACGAGTGCTTACATACCGCACACACACACCATCAATCATATATTGCTTTGCATACGATTTTCAAAGAGATTGATTGCATCCAACACAAAATCATTAAGCCTACCCTGATGCATGTAAGTACATACGCACATGCTGCGTGCCGTTTCATGCACGTGGTTTTTGTCGTCGCAGCCATATTATTATATTAATACCAGCCCAAGCACATGCACGCAATCACACTGTCTGCTCGCGCATCTCGTGTTTAGTGTCACGGATGGGCTGCTCTCGTCGCCGCGGCTAAAAATATTTCCTGATTCGTTCAACTGACGCATGTCAAAATAATGCCGCGCAGCCGGTTATGGGTGGTACCTGTCTTCCGCGCGCGCGCGCGCGCGGGCGCCGACGAAACAATGCTCAAACTATAATCAACCGACGAAAGCATCGACGCGGGGCCAAGCCATTAAACGACATTAATTAGTGGAAGTACTTAGTACTTAGCGTCGTACAAATAAGCCAATTACAACATTTCAATAACGACGCCAAGCGATACCCAAGTGATATCAGCGTTTAACCGTGCACCTAGCGCACGCAATGCACGGTCTAGTCGGTTTTGCAATTAATGAGTTATTAATGCTCGGAATGCGTCGTCGATGTTCTACGCTGATGTATGCTGAAGAAGTGTATCAATCGCATAGATAGAAGAACGCGCGTGTAACATTGACACATATTAATTATTAAAAAGAAGCCTTGAATGCTTTTTCAACAGCCTCTTGGACAAGAAGGTATTTTGAATTGATTGCACACAAAAAAACATATCATCGAACGCAGAGGCGCGATGGCTATTTAAATATGCGGCAATCAGCGCGCGCGCGCGCGTGCATTGCATTCGAGTGAGCAGATTGAAAATATGCGAGTGCATCCCACACAATATTTGCACGGCCATGCAATTTATGCACCTATGCCGCCCATTCGTTCGCGTAGTACGCAAGCCGGCGGTCGTCGTCGTCGTCGTCACTAACCAACTTGGTAATGAGTTATGCGCACCGACTGTACCTTTATCTCAATAGATGCCAATATGCACGTGCGCAACTTGTTTGCACAAAACGGCGCGCGTACGCAAGCAATTGTGTTGCAAATTGGCTTTTGTGGAGCGCGCGAGCGGATTGTAGATCACGCCGCGCCGTCCGATCGATCGCATCGCGAAACGAACGAGACGAATAACCGCATTGCGAAAGACATATTAAAAATGCACCAAACCTGTTAACGATCGACGTTATATATTATTACAGAGGGGGCATGGCTGGTACTTTATACGCATTGACGTCGGAATTCATTTTTGCCCCAGCGCGTCCATTACGTTTTGTTATAATTTTATTTGAATGTGCGTGGATAGTGGGCAAGTATGTAGGTATACACTGATTAAATATGCAGGCGTAATGGCCAATGGCAAAATGCAACAACGCCAATAAGAAGGAGCGGGAAATTAAAAGGCGAATCGAACAAAGGGCACTACGGCCGCACCATCAACTTTCTGGAAGTTTCACCCGACCGACCGACGCGACTAGCTTCGCAACTAGCGCTCGTAATTAATATCCCAAGCAAACAGTAATGCCTGCTTTAGCGATGTGCGCGGCGTGGAAAAAAAGTATCGCTCGGCGGTGGCGCCCGCCGAAGTCAATGAACACGTCAGGCGAATGCACCGTAATGCATGATGGAATGTAATAAGAGAAAATTGTCATTAACGTTCTCAGAAAGGTCATGCATGCTAGCGGCCGATAAATAACGCTGCTGCGCTGTCGGCGCGAATTTGAGCGATAAATAATTTTTATGGTCGAACTTCCGGAAAGTTGTTGCGATTGTTGCGTTTTGCGCGCATTGGGGGAGTGTGCGCGGGCGAAATGAATTCGTTTAAAATGCACCGCACAGCGCGAGACGTCGCCTCGCCGCCAATGCGTGTATGAAGTGTCGGGGCGTGCGTTGTTGTTGCTGCAGAAATGAAACAAATTGAATCCAATAACTGTGATTGGTTTTTTTTTCTTGGCGCGCCGCAAAACGTGTATGCGTTCTGTGTTTATTTTATGATTTGCACCACGCGCAGCGGCGCGCCATTCGAATTATGTCATTAATGCCCGGCTGGGAATGTTATTATTTCATTTTTGTCCGATCGCGATTAGAGTCACACACGCGTGTGTGCTTGTAAGAAAAGCAATAAACCAAAATGGGCATGGGAATATTTATATAAAAAAATAACTCAAACTAAAACAAAACTAGGGAGAAAAATTCGAGCCGGTGCGGCGCGGCCATAGATCATTTATAAATTCCTATATAATACTCACTTACGCGCGGACGTACGTAGGGTACTCGTATATGCGCCGAGCTCAAAACACGCAAAGCATTTTTTTGCCCGCTTTTCTCGTAATCTACATTTGTGGCGCGCGGGCACAATGCGAACCACCAGGCCGGTCACGCCGTCGCCGACACGACTTGCTACTCAAGCGAGGCGTCGGTCGCGCCCGTCGCCTTCGCCGCCCCTCTCTTATCGCTATCGCAAAGTATTATTTCGTACTTGTGCACGGGCGCAACGTTGCCAAGGGCAGGGCAGGCCAGGGCCGCACGAATAGTGGCCTGGCTGGCGTCTGGGTGCAGCACCACCACCACCACCACCCCCATCACCGCCAACATCCAACTGACGGTTTTCGCTTATTTTCCTTATATCAAGCATTTCAATCACGGCGCTGCGCCGTGGAAAATCAACGTCTCTGCGAAATACGTGTTGTAAACTTGCTCGTTAAGTGTGTGTGTGCGGGCTTTCCAGCTGGAGCACCTTCTCACGTTGCAATTAGTTGATTTTAACTTTGCGCGGAAGGACCCATGCGGGCGCAAGTTCGACAGGCGCTCCGGGTGCTTTCGATACGCAACTCTCTCTCGCTCGACACGAATTTGTTTCAAAAGTTTGCAGCGCCGCCGCATTTTCTTTCCGCGCACTCGCAAATGGGCTTGGATAAGAAGGGGGTACATTGTAATTAAATTGTTTGCACGCCGAATGAATTATTGCAAACGTCATCATCGTGCGGTCTCTATTACTAGCGCCGATCTTATCCGCGGCCGGGGGTGGATGGGTGGGTGCTGTGTAATGAACGGCCAACATATGTCGACAGCGATATGATATACTCGTACTTTAGCGTGATTTCAACACCCATCCTCCGGTACATGCGGCGTGGAGGGACCGAGGGGGGTTTCTGCGTGCGCCTCAAGGCACTTCCGGTTCGAAGCGATTGATTAGATAAATAATTGAATCGCCACGTCCGGTCCCCGACCGACTGCCACCACACCACCCCTTTCGTGTTTCGCGCGCGCGTCCGCCTTATTTCTAGCCCGCAAGCGCTAAGATCTATTATTCCGTTTGCGCAAGGGTGGTTCTGGTGTCCGCTGCAGCAAAAGGACTTACGCGCGCGCGCACACCAAGAGGGAGTGAGCGTAATAAGCGTTGCGTTGCGTTATTTATTTACCAGCCGATTTTGTCTCGTTTCACAATCGCTGCGCCGGTGCGACTATATAATTGACGTGAGTAGCAGTAGTAGTAGTTACCGGTCGTAGTAGCAGACGTCCGACTAGACTCGGAAAACGTAATGGGACCAAGTAGTGCACGCTCGTGCCCAGGATAAATTGCATATTGCAGGCGTGCGGTGTCTGCATGTGTTTCGATACCACACACACACCATCAGACGCAACGAAACACACCGCCGAATGCGGTTATACATCGTACAGATAGATATTAGATAGAAGAACGAACAAAGGTTCATTGTACGGCTTCGACACACATATCCTGGTTATCCTTATTATACGTCCGTACGTCCGCGCTACCACCGTCGTTCGTCCTTTGTGAGGATTTAACACCGGATCGGGGACGCACACTGCATACTCTTCATGTTCGGCCTGGCACACGAAGAAGGAAAATGATTGCATTTAGTAGGGTATTCAGGCGGCAACACGAATCGTTTCCAACTTATTTTTTCCTTGCGTTTTCTTGCGGTCATCTGCTTATCGCATTCGCAATCAGGCGATTAGGAAATTGCGCCATTCAAATATTCCTGCTATCTATCTGTGTTGGCTTAAATCATGCACGACACTAGTGAGTGTTAGGTAGGTAATTAATTTTAAATATTAATGGAGCGACCAAGGTCTGCCGCTTTTTGCTGCTCCAAACAGTTGTTGGAAAGTTTTTTTTTACTTCTTCGATACAGCAGCAGCGTCTGTAAAGGTTAGGTCATCAAATGGATGAAATCGCACGTATTATCCTGCAGGCGGGCGCGAACGAGTGGAATTCGCAGCATTCGTGCGAGGTGTGGGTGCCGTAATTGTTGTGAAAGGGAGGGAAATGCAATAACGATTGACTTTTGACGCGCGCAGCGGGTATTCGAAATAAAAAGCAAATCGATTGCGTCGACGAATAGAGCAGAATGCATTCTAGTGCACTTGCGCGCTTGCCCATATACAACGGCGACGCACGCGCGAGGCATAAGGCGATGCAAATAAATTGTGCGGCGGCAAAAGAGAGAGTTGGCCAGCCAGAGCCAGTCGCAAAACGTTAATTTTCATCTCGCCGAATCGATTACATACACAGCGAATTGCATTGCGGATGGCACACAATACCAGCACGCATCCGATTTGAAAATTCGCACACCAGCCTGCAAATGCAACAGGCGAGCGAGCTGTGTGCTAGAATGCGGCATGCCATGCGGTGTTCAAATATTTGTCAAGAAATTTGTAATAGGCCGCGAACCACCTAACACTTTCTCGCTGATTTTTCCTTTTGCGAGAGAGCGCTGCGCGCTGCAAGACGTACTCCACGTGGCGCCCTGTTTGCTGGTGCGGCCGGGCCGTTACGAATTGCAATTGAATAATCGCGGGCTGCGCGCGCGTACGTTCACATTCCGATTCCAGTCGCGCGCCGAGCAAAAGAACAACACGACGACGACGGCGGTGGCGATGGACGGCGGCTAATGCATGTACATAGGTATCTCTTGTCGAATGCGCAATGATCGAAGGAGCGCAGCAAGCCAACGTGCGCGAACGCTTGTCGACACACCCAAACGTTGTGGCATGCACGTGCATACGAGGGTGATCCTATAAAAGTCGCGTTCGCAATCAACGATAGCGAATTCCGGGCGGCCTTCGTATTGCGCCTTGCTCTTTGTTATCGCAGATGGATTTGAAGGCGGTGGCGGCGGTATTCTAATTGCTCATAAGTTATATCGACGTCATTGCGAAACACGCCTAACGCGCGCGCGCACGATGCACGAAAGAAGTTATTACAAGCCGCATTCGGTTAATTGAAATGCCTGCAATAACCTTTTGGGATGCGCACCACCGGCGATCGGAGTAATCGGCCGGGACGATTTCATTAAACAATTTGTAGGTGAGTTATCGCCACCAGCGCGAGCGGTAGGACTCGCATGAATATGGCGAGGATTGATTGTGCACGTTTTGCGTGTGCAAATGCAGGAAACATTGCGAATGTGCCCATAGCTGGCGTGGTGCGCAAATGTTATGAATGCACAATGCATTTGCCCTCTGCAGACACCGCATCGATCCGATTATAATACAATAATAGTTGGACGAAAAACTTCGTGATATTTAATTTCAAAGCGGCTTTACATTGAAGCGCTTTAGTTCTTTAGTTCATATTTTTTTACTTATCCAACGAGCGCATTTAATTCAATTATTATTTCCAACTGCAATAAAGTGACAGACGAAACATACGGAAGTGTAGTGAAGCAAATTAGAAGCACTCAAACAGTGAGCGATGCGGGAAGACCGTTGTGGCACATGCCGGTTGCGGGCAATAAAGGGGGTGTAGTTGCAAAACGCGCGGCGCACCCTTTTAAAGTGCTTATCAGGGCAGACAAAAGGATCGAGACATGTGTGTGTGTGGGTGTGTAAAGTTTTGGGCTCGATTCATCAAGATTTCTCCCATTTCGCCCTCGTTACTGACTGTGACTGGGTTCAATCTGGTAACAGGAGCTTACGTAACCGCACGAACGAACACACATCATAATGAGCGGTAGCGCGCGCGTCCGTCCCGACTTGTCAAAATAATTAGAAAAGCGTTTGAAATGCGGCGAGAACGCGCGTGCACATCATGCAACTCAAATGCGATAACTACACGCCGCCAAAAAGGCATAAAACGGTTCGTTCGCCCTTCTTCGCATTCATTTTCCACTTCACGTCGTTATGCACCAGTCGCGGGCAGTTTTTTTTTGTGTTTGGCGCCCTTCCGTTCGTCACGTGTCGTGTTTCATGTCATTTTTACACACTGCGCACACCCATTACGCGTATAGTAAATGCGGCTCATTCAGCGACGCGAAGGGTTCAATTTATACTTCTAATTTAATTCTCTCGCATACGCGGCGCTCGCGGTTATTTACATCTTCTCCCCCACGGGTGGTGTTCCGCACGTGCTCGCGCTGGAGAAGTTTCCGGGGGCGGGCGGTGCGCAGGGCGCAGTTATTTTAAATTTACGCGCTGCCGATTGGGACGGGAAGTTCATCAATACCCTATTCCCGATTGAGCGCCCGCTGATTGTAAGCAAATCGAGAGCGTGCCAAGCACAAACAAACGATGTGTTTACTACGCATTGGAAGAGAAGCAGCAGGGCAGTAATAGTCATAGTAGATGCGCCCCGACTACTGTGTAAGGTAATAATAATAACGTAACGCTCGAGAATGCGTCTCGAAAATGGAAATAGACTTGCGAAGACGAACAAGAGGCAGAAGGAACAGAAAGAAGAAAAAAAAAACAAGAAGAGCGCAGCCAGCCAGGGCGTCCGCGAGACGTGACGAATGAAAACGAAAAGAAACAATCATCCGGTTGTCTGCGCAGCGTTTTTTCACACATCCGTCAGGCAGAACGGTTTCCAACGAAACGCGATATTTAGTGGCATTCTGGGCCGCATTTGAATTTCATCGGCAGCGCGGCGGAGCACGCACGTAATCCGCGCACCGGCCGATCCGACGCTGGCGATAAGACGATTAACACGTTACACATGTTGCTAATTGCGTTCATATTCGCCACGCGTTTCATTCGGATTGCGCTTCCTTGCGATTTTAATCGCGCCGAACACCATTTTTATTATCATATTATCCTATTACGTGGAATACAAAGAGAATAAATACCTATGCACATCGACCAGAAACTATGTGACGCGTAACCCCGCAGAAGAAGCGCGCCAATCATGATTCTATTAAGTTCTTTTGTCGTTTTATTTGCGCTTTCCATTAAAATCGCTTGAATTTCTAACGGTGCAAAAGCAGCGATGCAGCGCAGGCAGACGCGTGACTCTTTCGCGATGAATGGGCCGCTTTATGCGCGCGGATATATTACACGTCCATCAAAATCCGTTGATTGCGCGACGTGCGCACAATCGCGTCGGATAGCAATAGAATTTGACGCCTGATACGTTGTCGCGCCACGGACGTTGAATGTCGCGTTAATATTTCGAATTTTTCGACACCATTGGCGGTAATTAAAAACGTGTCTCGACCGGCGCGCATGACCCGCCGATACACGTTTGAGAATTTTGTGGTGGGCCCCTCATTAAGCAAACGACGTCTTATTTGTTACACTTTCATTGTGCGTGATTACGAAATTATATTCTTTTGGGCCTAATGTAATTATGACGCTCGCTTACTTCATTCGGTTTTTTCTTCTTCGATGTTATCTCCATGGCAAAACAATAACGAACACAATGTTGGCGTTGCTTGACTACTACAAACACACTACCTACACACCTAACAATACAGCCCGCGTGTTTGGCATGTAAAATGTTAATAACCGAGTTGATACTCATCAACTCGGTTCTCATCGTTTCATTACAATAATGAAATCGGCAGAGATTTGGCACGATTCGATGTCATGTACTGAAATGTTCGATTATTAAAATGAAATTAAACCGCTGGTGATTGGCGTAGTTGGCCGTGCGTCGTTAGTGTATTTACATTAGACAGTAATACGATTATAATTCACAATTGAACCAGCGACCAGCCAGGCATCTCTTTCCTGCTGGCGGTCGACCTTTCTAGGTACGAACGAACGAACGCAATGCGCTGCGTCAGTAGTTTGATTTTCTTTTATATTTTCATTTCCCTCCTCTTTGGATGGATGGACGGACGGGCGCGCGTTCACAATTATCTTCACACATTGTTCCTCGCATTGTTGTAATCGCATCTGTTTCTCGCGATGCGTCCGCCCGCCCGCCCGCCCGCAGTTGCGCGTGTTCCCATGCATTCGCATTGCATTTCATTACGCCCTGCCGCCGCGCCGTGACGCACGGCGATAAAACAAAAGTCGAGCAACAAAAGCGCCGAAGCAAATAATCGACGCGACCGAGTTGTAATTCGATGTGATTCGAGCAGCAAATTTATTGCAATCGACATTCTTTTCGCAATCGCATGTAATAATCATCTTATTAGGTTGCAATTGAAACGTGAGCATGCGAGGGAGGGTGTAATCGGAATGGTACAATGGAATGAACATAAAGGTTGGGGAATAAATCAAATTTCGTGAGGAAAGGTAAACGTGAACGGTGAATATGTATATGATTGGGGTAAGGTACTACCTACGAGAGCGTGTTGAATGTGTAGCACCGTGATGCATGCGTCCCAGACGCAACGAAACGAGCGCATCACGGACTGGAAAATAATAATATGACGAAAGACGCGCACTGCACAGTTCGTTAGGGACAGGTGCATTCGGGCGCGTCGATCGTCAAGGACGTTACTCCGCCGGGCCTCGGCCTCGTCTCGTCCTCGTCCCTGAATCACCACACCGGCGCGGCGCGGCGTTACATATCCAGAGAAAAATGCAACTGCATTCCGTTGTTATTTCTTGTGATTTACGAGGACGCCCCTATCGTACGCTATTGATTTTATTTTTAACGGATTTGATGAGATTTCCGCTTTTGTAGCACCTTCCACAATTTATCATATTGTGGCAGGTGTCGTTTGGGTTGTTTATTATAACGCGAGTGATCGAAATGTAGACGACGATCGTGTGACGCGCGTGTGGAATGTGACGAGATAATGCACAATACACTTAAAACTTCTTCGTAATCCGAGCATACAGCTCCGAGAAATAGAAAGGCGCGCAAGTTTATCGGGCGAATTCGAATCTATAATAAATGCACAGACATGCGCTTGAGTTATTTCTGTTAATATATGTGCTTCATTAACTGCAGCCGAAAAGGGGCGGTGGTGCCCGTGTCGGCGAGCAACGCTGGAAAGCGTATCACCGACGTATCGGTACTCGAATTCTAAATTAAACTTGACTCTTCTCTCACAAAGGCCGCGCGTGTATGCGTACGCACTTCTTCTCATCTTCACTTTGCTCATTCACATGTAACACTGTGCGCCCACAGTGGTGCACTTGCACTTCCTTACTTCGGTGCCAAGTCGCTGTTTGTCCCGGTGATTAATTAGCTGTATTTTTAATTCGGTTAAATATATATTGCATATGCATATATAAATTGTTTCGTGTTTCTTTTCGTGCTGGCGTTTTCCGCATTTTTACGAAACCAATAACAACAGCGACAGTTTCTCTCTTAATAATCGGATTAATGATTCGTTAGCGTAGTTAATGGTGTGGAAAACGCAATTTTCACAATCATATTCCGATATGCGCGCGCATGCGATATCTCAACGCAAACCTAATCCATAATAATATCACCGATGAAATCGATCCGAATGCGTAATCTTCCTCCGCAGACGCAAAATAAACAGCGAAATTATTCACTTGTCCGCACGAGACGTCCAATCTAATGGATTATAGAAATCTCCTTCGTCTCTCGCTCTCTTCACAACTCGAACGTAATTCGTAATGATTGGATTAATGCACTGTTCATTTCACTTGTTAATGCAATCGCTGGACGTCTCCGCAGACTTACTCTACATGCGGCGCGCTCGTCCGTCAACACACACACACAAACACATGTCGGAATTAAAGGAAGTCGTAATTAACATTTGATTTAGTTTCATGCATCGCGCTGCTTGCATCTAAACCTTCAATCTGCGACTTTCACACACAATCCGCCACATGGGAGGGCGGCACCTGGTCATTTCTTTCTGCTTCGCGCTATTCACGCACGTTCGTTATTTATTGCGATTCGAATCGAATGCATGGAGAAATGCGCTCGCGATTGGGTGTGATTGAAGTCAGCGCGCGCGCGCACGTCCAACAAAGCCACTCTCCTCCAGCTTACATGCAGCGTTGAAATAGTTGTTTTACCAGTTTTTGCCTCCGAAAACCCATTGCCATCGTCGCATAAAGACATTTGCATAAAAAAGAGCGACGCAGACGGTGCGTCGCACACCAGCTTCAACGGCATTGGGTGAACTACTTCCTTGATGATGTGAGATTATTACACAAATTCGGTTTCTAGCCGCCGGCGCCGTTGCGAAACACTCTTGACGCAGCTGGATTGCCGGGTTATTTAAATATTAAAATCGACTCTCTCGCATTCATCACAAAAATGCTACTCATACCAATTAGTAATGGGAAATCAGTGATGTTGCTTAAAATTAAGCAGGGAGGTGGAAATTAGGGGAATTTCAGCTGATTGCAGATCATTTCTGAAACATAAAGCAGAACAAAGCTAATAATTAGTTAATGATTATCAAAGATGATGCCCTGAAATGAAATGTATTATTGATTAGTAAATGAGGTGGATAAGTGGGTTCGATAGGAGCATCCGAAGAATTTCTGAAACATAAAGCAGAACAAACTATTAATTAGTGGTG
>JARJDR010011048.1:0-50847 GCA_030264135.1 Myllaena sp. GC000078 | reverse complement strand
AGAAAAAAATCATGTGCGGGCTTTAAATCACGCTGTATATGTTCCGGCGCTTGTGAATTATCTGGCGGTAGTGCATTATCCGGCGCATGTGACCGCCCGGCGAAACTGACGCCCAATCGCCCGACCGACGCGGTGAAATACGATCGCAACCCTCGGCGCTGACCCTTGCGTAAGTACCCGGTCGGCGCATCAGGACCTAAGGCTCTGTCGCGCACTCAAAGGCAGATTTGTAGTATATTATGTATATTGCTCCAATAGGATTACAGGACCCGTCAAACTTACATAATATTTCAATGAAAAAGTTTGCAATTTAAAGCGCAAGGGTGGATACATTCATGCGTGGGAATCGAATACAATACGCGTGTTTGGAGCGTTTCGGCCCTCCCACACAAACGCCACAAAAATCTAATTTATTTACAGCAAAACAAAGCCGTGCCTTTGTGTGCGAGTGTAATCACTGCGCGAACAAAAAAAGAGGACACATCGAGAGCCTGTGTGCATGTATAGAAGCCTGAGCGAGGCAGCGAGGGCGGGCGCCGGCCAAAGGGTGACAATAAAATTCGCCTTTTTGTCGCATTGCAAGCAAGCCGCGCCTGGATGGGTTCGCACGTTCCAGCCGCTGTGCAATTGCTTTCGCGCGTCGAGTATGAAGTCGTCGGCTGTCCTCCTCGCCGCCGCGCGCCGGGCTTTGTACGCGAGACGAGAGGGAAGGGGGCGGCAAAAGATTTTTATCGTTCGCCGTGATTTATATGATTTACGCGCGCGCCACGCTGTCGCCTCCGACATCCGCGCCCGAATGCAAACGCAGGCGTCGAGTTATATCTTTTAGATAATTACGAACACGCCGGAAGCGCGATATGGTGCCACACCACCGACACCCTCAACGACCATATACGGACAATTTCGTAATGCTTTGCTAAAATAAAATAAACATGCGTTGGTTGCTCCCCACGCCCCGGGGGAAAGACGATGTGTGAACATTAAATTCGGCGGCACTTTTTTTTGCCAAAAACGCAACGCAACGCGACCATAAAGTATTCGCGCGCAGCACCTGCGTCACATTGTACTGTGAAGCTCCCAAAGTCCTGATCGGCGTGGGAGTAGATGGGCAATAAGTTATTTATCGATTTTTTACCAGTGCGATATTAACAGTCCAGCGAATGACATAAAAGCGAGCACGCACACGAAATTCGCTTTGGGGAGGGCGAGAAGTCGTTCCGAATTTATTAATTTCGGCCAACCTAATCGGCCGCAACGTAAAGCCGGCGTGCGGCGCGCATCGCCGTACGTAGAGAAACCCACTGAACGGGATAATAAAGTTAACCCCCCGAGCCGCAATCGCCCGCAGTGCACGATTAAACTATATCGCTATCAAATTTTACGAACTATTAAAAAAGTGTATTGAATTGTGTCGTCGAATGCAGCCAATTAAAATCCGACAATAAAATCGAAGCGAATTTTATTGCGTTGAGACGCCCGAACGCGGATTAGGAATTAGACGGCGGCGGCGGCGGCAGCAGCGCATCCGATTGTTATTGGTCGTAACAAGGATAACAAGGACACGTCGCATAATTGCGGCGATTGCGCCTTGTTAAAATTCGCAGAAACACGCACGAGACCGTAAAGCAAAATCGGCATCGATCTCTCGTTTCGCTCCGATTCGAATGCGGCCAAGAAGAATGCACAAAAAATACCAACGAAGAGAAAACGGAAAAACGATCGGTCGTCGAGAGGACGATGCGGAAGAGGAATGAGCGCTGCGACGGGCAACCGAAGAAGACGTCGACGTACATACCCCGGGTACTATTCCGCTTCCTACCCTCCCTCTACCCGTACGACGTGACTTCGATTCGAATGTCAATTACGTTCGAAGCGAACACGACAATAAAACCGATGCGGAAGTTAAGCGTGTTTGAACGAATACGAAAAAATCAGATAAGACAGGACGTCCGCCTACGCGAAGCAGCGCACACCTAGGCGACGCGAAAACGCCTCGTCGTCGGTTCCCTTATCCACCCCAACCCCGGCACCTGGATGTGTGTGTGCGCGCGTGTGTGTGCGCTAGTTTGCAGAAAATGTAGTTGTACATTCGTCATGAAGATAACGATAACGAGAACGCGAACGCGAAGCGCATAGACGGAGAAAATGAAAGAGGGTGAGTGGTGTAAAAAAGGGAGGCAGGAGGTATAGAAAAGGTGTGGAGCTTCCCGAAAAAAAATGAAATTTCGTACGTGGGCGGTGTGAATGCGAATGGTTATCGCATTAGTGCAAAAGCGTGACTTACATGATTAAAACCGAAACATCCATGAGATAAGCCACAAGAAAACTGTGCAACCGCAAAAATCGGACGACGACGACGACGACGACTGCATATGTGGCGTTTTTGCAAACGATGCAGCGATGCAGTCACACGATGCGCGTCCGCCCACGCCATGCATGAACGATTCGGTTATTTCAGCTGTTGCGATACGAGTGCATTCATTCGTTCCAAGGGCTCGAAGTTTTCATGCGCGCTCGCGCTCCGCCGATGCACTTCCGGAAGCGCGGTCGCGCGAGTGTTTTTCCAGCGGGCTGCGGCCGAGCGCACATCAAAGACGCGCGCAAGCGTCGCGCACCGGCTTGCGTATAAATAACGTTGCAATGCATGTATGAATGGTGTGTCTTATATCATCACTGCGACGACACGCGCAATTACGCGTGCCGAGATGTGTGAGCGCGGATTAATTATTTACGATGCGCGCGCTAAATCACGCCGTTTCAATTTTCGCTGCGAATGCGAAGAGTCGCCAGCAGTGCGGCAATGTGCATTTCGAGTGGGGACCGCGGCGGGATGAATGTAGATAACGCGCAATTTATTATTTACATGTTCATTCGTGCGCGCGGGGCAAATTGCGAATTCGCAATCGCGGCGATCGCGTCGCGCTTAACAAACGGCAAGCTTAATTAGCCGCAAACAATGGACGCGCGGGCCGTGTGCAGCTGCTTTTGGCGCCGTTCATATCGCGCGCACGAGACTTACATGCGTGCACGTATGCATGCGTAACCGTCGTGTAAACGAGCGCGTCGAAATTTCCGAATTCGGTTTCATTGTTTGCATTGTAATTGGCTCCGTTGGCGCTCGAGTCGTACGTTTAAATAGCCACTTATAACCGATTATGAATGCCGATCGTATGGCGACCTCAGCGCGCCGAAAACACACGCACACACACTTGATCCGTACACGCATCATATGTAATCATTCATTCATTCATTTTGCGCGTTTTGCGATTCGTGGATTTCCATTATTTGTTTGCTGGGCTGAGTTTGGCAGCGTAGCTAACGACATATGCGCGCGCTACATTTGCATCAAGTACGCGCAAGTAACTTCGCGCAAAAATATCGCAAAGATCGCGCGCGCATCAATCATCGCGACTTTGCTATTATTTGTCATCAAGCCCGAAAACTACCCGAACAACAACGCATTGGTCGAGCGCGTAGTTGCGTGGTCTCTTTTTTTCGTCCTCGTCTTCCACCCTGCGCCATCGCCGCGCCGTTCGCCATTACGAGTCTCCCGACGCGCGCTATCGTTTTTGCGCCCACATCTTGCGACATATTTCATTGTCATCATTTTTGCCTCATCCACGCGATTCGCCGAGAGAGAAGAAACAGTTGCGGGGTTATTAAAAGTATTAGCGATACAATACGGTCGTTTGTAATTATAATTCCCGTAAGGCAATTAATTCGGCAGCGGCGGCGGCGGGCACACGAGAGGCGAGGAACAAAAAGCGTCATTCCGCCCGAGCGAATTGGGACGCAAGCGGGCGAAAAAAATCCGCAGCGCCAGTGGAAATTCGCGCGTGGTGGCGCGATAGAGAGAAAAACGCATTTATCTTTCCGCAAGTTAGCGCTCGGAGACGACGGTGACGACGAAGCACGGGGGGGGTGCACTGTGCATTTTTGCGCCGACGAAAAACTATTCGCAAATATTCGCGCGCGCGAAGCCAAATACTCCTCATTCGCTCAGCATGCTAATCCTGGAGCACGCGCCCGCCCGCGTTGACAAATGAACCCCATTGTGCGCTTCAAATATACTACACGCAATGATAGCGCAGTGCATCCGTAAAAAAATCCCGGTGGTACATTGCGTTGATGCTTTTTTGCCGTGCCGCGCGCAGTTTAAGAGTGGTAAGTACCAACGACGATGGGTGACCAAAGCGCGAGCGCGCTGGGTTTTCGGCATTGTTTGCATGTTTGCATTTCACCTTAGCCTCCCCGTTTTACCCTCTATCATCGAGCGGTAGGGATGGTGGCGGGTTCTTTCGGAAGCCCGGTCCTCGTCTTCCCCGTCTTTACGCGTCTCGCGCTTGCGCGTTATGATTAATACGAAGAACAATATAAAAACGAATGTGGAAGTAGGGAAAAAGTGTACCATTATTCAACGTCCACAAACGTTGCCGATGTAAAAATGCGCGCCAGCGCATCAAACACCCACGCTCCTCTCTCAGCATCCAGCGGCAAACGCACGCTTTAAGTAAACCAGAACACAAGTATTTTTCGGCGAAAATCGCGAAATGAAAAATAGAATAATAAAAGAAGGCGGCGCGGCGGTGGTGGTGGCAATGTGTTCGCGTTTTGTACCACGTGCGGAATAGAATAAACGTTCGAATATGTAAAGCGCGTCGCAATAAGTTGTTGGCGAAACGTGCGAAATGTATTCCGATATTAGTTTGCATCGCAGCAATATTTTTGCGAGGGAAGGAGGCGGATGCATGATGGCCGATTAGTCTCGCTCCCCTGCCTTTTGTTATTTATTAGCATCTTTCGCGCACCGAGATCAACAATATATAACCACCGACCATAAACGTAATCGACATTATTTTATGCGCCCTTTCCGGTAGTCGGACACGAAGAGAAATAGTATTACCATCGGTTGAACGCGCCAGCGCGGGGGATTACGCGCGCTGATTGCCTCCCCTTGTTACCGCAGCGCGATTATAATAATAAAAATCGGTAGCATATTGGCCCGTGTTCGTCGTCATGTCCTTTCGCCGCTTTGTCTGCGTACATCACCTTCGCTTGTGGTCTCCACGCGCACCCGCGCGCGCGCGCCGACATTTGGCATCGGCCGCAGCTGATGTCACCAAGGATGTTTGCCGAAATGTAACATGGAACCGGCCGCCCAAAGTGCAATACCATGTAAAATGAAGGGGGAAGTGCGGACGGCGATGTGAGGAATAGCTTTCGACGACGACGGTGGCGGAGCGCGTGCGACTTCTTCCCACACGCGCCTGATGGCGGCGCCGGGCGCGGCGGCTGCGTTGTTGACGCAAACCGCTCGCTCGTAATCGATTATGATCCGGCGCGATTACGCCTACGTGGAATACACACCGCCCGGTAGGTTGCGCCTCTCGATTGTAAACGAGGATTACGGATACTATCCAGTTGATACGGTGAGGGCGGGGGAGAGAACATGCGAGAAATGTTTTGAATAGACGCACGCATGTACAAACTCAGAAGTTAGCAATACATACACAATAACGTAGGGGCGGCAGGTATTACTCACCCACATGTGCGCGACGAGATGTAACTAAACAACAGATCAAAAGATGATACTTCGCTTTGTAAACAGACTCGCGACTCACTTTTCGTTCTTCGTGTAGCTGCCGGAACGACGCCAACAGGACCGACGAGAAGCAATATACATAATGCGTCGCGCCCTCCGGTTAGTTTGCGCCTCGCAACGCAACTCCAACCGATGACTAAACAGCCTCTTACCGCCCGCGCACCCGAGCAAATCGAGGGTGAGCTGAAGAGTAAACACTCGAAAGATTCGAAAGTGCCCACGCAACACAGCTCCATCATAAATATAATAAAAGAAAAACTTTACAATTATCCTCCGCGACAATGAGGAATGTGATAATCGGCGGGCGCGGCGGGCCCGAAGCGAAATTGGAATCATTAAATGTTGGATAAGATTCGGCTCGCATCAAATATGCGCGCCAACAGTTTCGAGCACGCATCAATTCGAATTCGAAGGCGTCCGGGAAGTGGCGCGGGGGTGTGAGTTGGAAGGGAGGCAAAGCGTTATGATGACGACTTTACACGTTTCGCCACTCACACGTCGCCAACCACAATCTACAACAAGTGATCCAAGAGAGACCCCCGCCCGCTCACACCCCAATGGTGGCTGCCATTCGCAAGAGTGTCGCCGTGTACGTATGTATAATTAGATTCAAGAGTACGGTAGCAACTGTCGACCGCGTGCTGCTGCTCCTGCTGGTGGTGGTGGTGGTCTCCAGGTAATTTTCTATTCACCCCCGTCGATAATTAATATCAGTATACCGCTCAGGCCTACAACACGGCCGCCCCGACGTCACGCGCGCCCTTGTGGCGCGACTCTTCCTTCCACGAGCGCACCCGTGAGACAGAGAGCGACCGGCCGCCCACCCTCCCCTTGCCCGCCACAACGACACGTGCTCTAATCCCCCGAAATGCGTTACACCTACTGAATTTTAATTGCGTGCACACGCTCAACGTAAGTATTGCAGACGAGGGGGTTGGCAAGGACGGCGGCGTGGTTGTTCGTGCGGCGCGAAGAAGACGAAGACGACATTTGTAAATATTGGGGAGGAAATAAATTGATTACGCACGCACACCGAAACCGAACAAAACTACAATCAATCAGTTCGGTAAGCAAATCATAACCTACCCCAAAACGGCGATTAGAAGATAGTTTTAAAAGTCGTAAAAGTTGGAAACGACATCATCCGCACCACTAGTAGCATTAGGAAGCCGGTGTGGTAGTTCTTTCGGGCGGCCGGAAATTTCAATTGAAACTTTGCCCTTTCAAAGGTACGCGCACCAAGGAAATGGTTGCTGATGCGACGTGCGTGATTGCACTGTGAAATTTGTTTGCGCGCTTGGTGCGTTAAAGATCCAGAAAAGAAGCGCGAAACGCGGATGGACGTCTCGCCACCGGGCTTAAAAACTTTCGACGCATAGAGGGAATCATTTGCGTTTCATCATTACGCGGATCATTGAGGATTATGCGCAATTATGCGCTTCCGGCATTATTTACTCTGCGACCGTTTGTGAAATCGAAACTAAAGCTGCTCATGAGCAGAAACTAAAAATCTCCATTGCGCGCGCAAAATCGGATTTTGTGAGCGCCGAACGAGTGACAAGACGTTTGTGTGTTACGCTGCCGCCGCCGCCGCTTCCCGAGGTAATTGCGATTCGTCGTTAGGAGCATTAACGCTCCTCCCGTCGTCTCTCCCCCGCGCTTAGCCGGCGAGCGGCTAGATATTATACAACATAATGCGAAAACTCCCAGATGGTTTCGTTTCGTTTTCCGTGCGGCGGTGTGGGGGACGACGTGGAGGGTGGCAAAGTCGCGCCTGAGAACCGGCACAGCGGCCGTCGAATGCATGATGACAACGGCGACGAAGGATATATTGTACTAGCGCAAGTGTTTGTTTTCAATTTGCGTTGTGCGTATTTCATTGCCTTGTTAATATATCCCCCAAAAAAAAGTACACCCCCATCCGCGTTCACTCATGCTGTGCGCCGGTCCCCTGCATTATCCTTTGTATTATTATAAATATTTCGTTTTTAAACAATGGGTGCATGGTTGTGGATGTGAGATGCAGCGTATGGCGGGGTCGGTGCATATTACGAATATGCATGCGACGTCGACGTCGACGTCGGCGTGTGATGCATGCGCGCAGCCAGGCTCCCGGGGAGGTGGGAGACAAAGCGCGACGAAAAATTAATGCCTTCTTCATGACGCCCAACAATGCACTTTGAGCGGCATGCCGCGGACGTGGTGGTGTGGTGCACTTGCGCTAAGTGTACACGGAATTCACAAAAATTATTTACGGCCACCAAGCGCATGTACATATTTTCTTTCGAGCATATTTCGCTCTCCCAATGAATCTCTCACAAAAATTACAACATTTAATCAGAATTATGATACGTACACTGCCATTGTGCGCGCTGATATGGAATCAATGGCGTGTAGTGGTGGGCTATTTTTTGCATCCGCCGCAGGGCGCAGCTGTTGTTTTAATAATATTTAATGCATTCGAACGGGTGTCGTCAATCGCGCCGCCGCCAGTGATTGCCTATGATTGATAACTTTGTCGTCTGGCCGCATATAGTCGTAAATATCGGCTGGTGCATCGCTGAAAAAGCGACGCGCTCGCCAATATCGAATATTTGTGATATAACCCAGCCCGGCTTCGGACCGCCGACGTCGAAAAACAGGCCAAGCACACGCTCGGTTTTTCCACCCAAAAAATAATGAAATCGAACCGAATCGCAGCGGGGGTGTGCGCGGCGTGGACAAGAAGAAATGATATACACTATGCGGGCCCGCCACCGCCGCCCGATGCGTTTTGTGGTGCCGCGATAAAACCGCAGTGAATGTTAGCATTTTTTGCAAGTGTTGTTGGGCACACCACAATCACACTTATTCCGTGTCAAAATCAGTATTTTTTTCATATTTTTTAAAATGGTAATTTCATTAAAGTGTTGTATGTAAACATTGCATTATCGATGAAATTTATGCATTTTTATGTCTATCCGAATTCAATCACTCGTGTCCTCAATCGCTCGAGGGGTGTGCTTGTGAACCAGGCTCAGAATCAGACCAACAAATTTCGAGCGCTCAAAGTAATATGTTCGTAATTCCTACCTTCTGTCGTTTAATCTAAAGATTTAGAGGATTTGCGCGACGCTGGCAATATACTGTGTGTGCCTGCCACCACACACCAGGAGATTGCATGGGCGTGAGCCGCATACCGCGAGGGATGTGCACATGCATATCGTGTGAGCGCATCTCTTTACCTGAAACAGAAAACACACATATTAAGCACGCATTCATACATGGCGCGTCGTGACGAGTGATAAAGCGTCAGTAAAATATTTGGCGGCCGCCGGCGCGCCGCGATGATTTATAGTGTATGCCGCTCGCGCGAGAGGGAAAACTTTTTGGACGCCCGCGGGATGAGATTGGGTTGGGCGGACGACCGGCGTCCTCCCTAGCGCTCGGAAAGCGTCCTGCCAATCAATGCGATTGAATGCGGCAGTGGGCGGCGGCAATCGCAAGGCGAATTGTAAATAGAATTTGAAAACTTGCCGCGGTGTCGACAAAGTGGTCGTTCGAAATGTGTGCGCAAGCGAGCCCTCGTGTGTTGACTACAATGGAATTACGTATTTTTCCCCTCACTGCGTGGGCGCACCTCGCCGGGGCATTCTTTCTGCCCCGGCCCGTTTGCGGTGATTTTTTCGCTCGCGCTTCCCATTTTTTACGCACGTTTGGGAATCGTCGCCTTGGGCAATCTGTCTATATACGGCGCGCTTTTTGGAAAGGTGGCTTGTGCGGCACAACACAAACCTCTGGCGCACGGGTAACAACAGCCATACGCGCTACCACCCCCTTCTGCGTTTTTCTGTCTCCTCTTTTGTTCCCACCCGGCCGCCACAGACACATCTCCAGGCGTTGCTAGTTAAACTATATGTGTTCCAGGATGTCAGACCTATTGCCGCCATCTTCCTCCTATTGTCTACGGTGACCCAGCGAAGTTCCTTCTTTTCACTTTACACACAGCCCAAGCCTACACTCTAGTTTTTATTTTATTTTGTTGTTTTTTTTTCTGTCGCCGGTGTGTATTCGTCCTGAGTGTGCACGCACGCGGAAGGACGACGCTCTGGGAGGCGGCCGCTGTTTAAACGTGCGAGGACGACGACGACGCGCGGGGGACCCATCCGCCCAAGCACACACACACACACACACATGCCGAGCGGTGGGCCCATGGAAGCGTTGTCAGCTGTTACTATTTAATTTCTACATTTCATCTTTATCTCTAATTCGGGGTGCGTGGGCCGGCCGGCCCTCTGGTGCCGCGCAACGCGTTTGTGCCTTTACACATGTGAGTAGTTCCCTTGTTAGTCTTGTTACTTTAATCTATTCGGTTTGCTGGTTTGTTATACCTCGCGTACCACCCTGCCCGCCCGCCCGCCCGCCCGCCCGCCTCTCTGCTTTGTTAATTCCGTACCTCGGCGGCTTTGCATTATAACGGAATTACCGGCCCTCGACGACGGCGACAGCGACGGCGACGTTGGCGCGGGTGGCCGGAGTATTCGTCGAAATTCTGAAAGTTAGTTTCCGCGCCCGTCCCTGTGCGTTCTAACGTTTCGCGTTTATTCAGCCAGCGACCGCCGCCGCCGCCGCCACCGCCGTATGCGTGCCACTGCCTCCGCCAAAAGACACACTACTTGCGACCGCATCCTATATACGTAGATGTGTGTGTGTAAGTACTCCAACCGCGGCGGTAAACGCTTACGAGTTTTGTCGGCGTGGGCGGACCGGCCGACCGAGCGAGCGAGCTAACTTTATTCATAAATACGTTGTTATGCGGGGTGGTGTGCGAGGGGCGAAAGGCGCCGGCAACGGGACCCGGGATGCAGGATTCGGGATTCCCGGCGACGACGACGACGACGACGATGACGAAACAAAGTGGAAACAAACCGGCGATGGACAAAACGACGGCGGCAAAGGAAACAGGACCAACGCAAACTCCTTTATGATATTAGAGCTTGAACAATGGCATTACAAGAGGAGTCACTTGTTAGCGGCGAGCGCCCGACAACTATCGCACATCATCAGTGGGCGCGCGCGCGCTCGTAAACAATTAATTATTAATGTGGCGACTGCTAGCGCGCGCCCCGTTTCGTTTCGCTCACGAGCGCCATCAAAAGCGTCATTCTTCGTGAAGGCGCCGGGCGGGCGAAACACCGGGGCACGAAAAAAAATGCAAATATTTTTCATTAAAAATCGACGGCTCGCATTTGGCACCGTTGCTGTTAGCGTGTGCAAAGAAATGTATCATATAACTTCGGCATGTTTGCGTTGTAATGAAATGCTATCCCGATCGCCAGGGCAGCCGCCCCGCCACGGCTCGGGCTATTGGGATTACGCAGGAAATAAGGGGACCGACCGAAAGGCAGCGCACACGCCTACGTATACACGTGCAAGGTAGGTATTCCTCCGGTAGCGCGGCCCTAAATTAAAAATAGTAGGAAGTGTACTATAGCAGACTGGACGCGCGTGTGCACGAGTGCGCGCATTGATAGCGGGGGCGAGACGTGTGCAAAGCAAACACACGAACGCACGCACGGACCAGGGGTTATAATGAACCGGGTGGTCCGGGGCCGGAGATATCAAAGTCACCAAGGTCCCCCTCCCCCGCACACCTTCTTTTACGCACCGAGGCCGGGGCATGGTACGCATAAAACCTACAGCGCAGCACTCACGTTTGATCACAGCCACGCACACACACACACACACACACACACATACACCTATGCCGACCCTCGACGCAGTTTACGGGGTGCTAAAACCGGCGAAAGGACTCGTTGACGATTTGCGCCGAAAGGAGGCAAGCGGAGACCCACGCGGCGTAACGACGAAGAAACGCGTAAAAGTGCGGAGGCGCCCAAAGGTGTTCGCCGCCTGCAACGTGTACAAAGAGCAGGGGAGACCGGCCAGTAGGCAGACCAGACGGCGATGAGGATCATTTCACCTCCTGCACGTCACACACTTGTCAGTATTCATTAGGGATGCGATGCACGCGCATGTGTGTGCGGAGCCCGCACAGTAGCATGTTTCTCCCCAGCCATAAAACAAGCGCGACGCGGAAAAATCGTGCGATAGCTTCCCGTGCGCGCACGCGTCGGAGATACGCCGGAAACAATCCCCCCGGCTGCTGGAACACGAGCGAAACCCTCTTATCCGGGAGAGCTCTTTCGTCTCTCGCAGATTGCTATCCGGCGAATGATGCAAAAATGACGTCGTCTGCACGCGTGTCCCGGCGGACCGCACCGCACGTTTATTGCGAACTTCGACGGCTGCACGCGCCGTGTCACAACCTTATGTCGAAGCCACTAATCGCGAGCGAGCTCAAGATGCGGCGCGCGGCCGGTAGGCGCGCAAATTAAACTTTAATAAGCTGATTAACGGATTAGATCGATAAGACCGAGCCTGCCGCCGCTGTTTGCTAAGCCCGCAGACATACACCACCTCTCCAACCAGCGAACTCGTATCGCGTCCTGCCAAGCGATGGAGCGGAAAACTTGAGCGCAAATATCAACCAACCACCACCAGAATGCCCCCCCTCCCCTCCCCCCTCCCCCACATTGACTAGCCAAGCATAGAAGCAAAAAGCAGGACAATGCAAAGAAATTCGCGTATAAATCCGCGCCCGAGTTATGTGAGGGATGCAAATAAAGTGTGATTCCAATCCGGTTAGTAGTGCGCAATCCGGAGGTGATATGATATCGACGGCACCAACGCCCCCCATCCGCAAAGAGAAAGCGTGAAGGGGTAGATATCGCCGCGTACCTATATAGTTGATATTGAAGATGTTTGTGAAGCGACTGACGGGCACAGCGTTGGCTCGGCGAAAGGAGTATTTACAGACGTCTCAAGACGGCTTCTCGAGGTCCTTATCGGTACGTAACCATCCTCATTCCCATTCAGCCACGGCGAACGCGCTCAACGCTTGCGGTTCTGTGTATGTGTGTGTATGGGTGTAAGCGACGTCAGGCGGACTACCCTTAGAGTTATGGGGATGCACGCTGCTCTGCACGCGCGTTAAGCAAATAACGGCCGGTACCATACACCAAGCCCCCAACGTTGTGTCGCGCGCTCGATATTCAATATTCAATATCGCAATTTTCCGATGTGAAATATGCCGGTAAACTCTGCGCTGCCCTTTTTCTTCCGCGCCAAGCCCGAGGAGGAAAATATTTGCAGTGCCAACAAAACGTTTATCCTTAAAATATTTCGCTTGCACTTTATTAACTTAATTTTGTTGTGAATGGGAGATTGCATGCTGGAGGTCAACAGATGATGGAAAATATTGAGGACGATGAATATTACACCCCGCCATGCAGTGGAAAACAGGGTTGGCTGAATTAGGCAGCGGTGCGTGAGTAATGCGCAGTGTAGTTGCTTTGAAGTTAATGCCTATGGAGAGGGGAGAAGACTAATTATATAAATAATTTCTAATAAAATTACGAGCGCATCATGACAGGGCGACGACAATGTATGACGGCGATAGACGGGGCTGTGTATCATTGCTGCGCGGCAGCTGCGAAAAGTGCCGCTTTCAATCATTCAAAGTGTTTCCATCGTAATTCCTCCCGCCCCTTCACCCCCCAACCGATGCGTTAAATAAGATCGACGTTGACGTACACGCCGCCATAATATGTGTACAAACTTCATTGTTGCCACGATTCGTACGATGTCGGGGCGCCGTGGTGCGAAGCGAAGACAAAACTAACTTACTTCCTCCCCCGCCCACCCCATAGTCAAAGAACGAACTGCTTCCCAAAAGCGATAGCTTCTAATTATATTTGAAGTCGATGCCGAAGAGTACCTAGCTCGGATATGAGTGGCTGCTACCTTACCCTCATGATGGCGGTGTAACATCCGAGGGTGCAAGACGAGCGTTAATTTCGTAAGCGCGTTAATTTAGTTTCTTCTTCGCCCGCGAATGCAACGATGCACACACATGCGCGTTTCATCCGGTACGCATCGCCCTCATAAGAAAGAACCGCGCGCACGCGCGCGTCTGTTGAAAACAAACAAGGACGAACGCGCGCGTTAATTGCGTTCCCGTCTAGACTTTATTAGCTTCATTATTCGGGTACTTAGCGAGATTGTGCACGCGTGGGGGTGATGCTGGTGCATGTTGTTTACGCTCGCGATTTCAAAGAAATTTCATTCGACATTTAGTAGTAAGGATAATTTTGCAATTTGAGATTTGATGATGAATAGAACTCGTCGCTCAGAAGAGGTTATTCGGGCCTTACACATGTCGAAGGCGATTTAAAGCCGGGGCGCGCGCGCGCGAGATTGCCGCCAGCCATTTCGCTGCGCCACGCGAGGCTTTATGCTACCTGATCTCCCTGTGTTATGCATCATTAAGTCCTTTGATATAAAAATATGGAGCATCCGCGAAGATGGAATATTCCCCCGCTGAGCTCAACTGCCGTCTTGCGGATATGCTCTCGCGTATAAAATATAGAAAATTTATTTTTATCCGAATGCACGCACGATGCGGTTGCGCAATGAATATGCGCGCGCGGTTGTGTCAACCGCTGCCGGCGCCAGTCACGAACGGATGCGGTAATCAATTTTAATCCAGTTCAGAAACAATAACAGCGCGAATAATTCGCGCGCGCGACGTTGGTGGTGTTATCATTCGATATAGCTGCATTTACACTCGGTATTAGTACAAACATTCTCACCCTCCCCCTCCCGGCCGGGATGCAACCGCAGCTAAATTGCAGTTTTGTCCTCGCATCGTTTATTTGTATTTCGCACATCGACACCAGCCAGCCAGCTAGCCAGTAAGCGCAAAAATACCCGGGCGGTAATCATTGCGCTCGATTAATGCCGAATACGCCGCATTTGAAGGAATTTGGGCGTTGAGTTGACGTAAAGGATCGAGAAAGTTAAATATCGGCAAACCGCTAGCGCCGCCAAAGGATCAAGCAGATTTAGCCCAGACGTCTTATCCGACCGCCCGCTCCACCCGGCCAGCACTCCCCGATTCCTTCCCATTTGTCGACAGTGCGGCTTTTACTTTCGTCGGCTTTGCCGCCTATGCGCCACCACCCCAACCAAACACGGGGGACGCGCCTCCGTTGCCATGTGTGTTCGGCACGTCAAACGCGTACAACACACGCCGCACATGCGGTTAAAACCATGGCAAAATATTAGCGAACTTAAAAACCACACGAAATAGTTGTCGGCAAAGTTTAGGCCCGGAGTTGCATTATTAGTTGGGAAGGAAGCGCACGCCGCCTCCGACATTCCTTTGTGTCGGGGCCAACGAAGAGATGGATGCGCACCGCGTTTCCAATTTGCGTTGGCGATGATCATCTTCTCCTCACCACCCGCCCTCCGCCGCGCTCATCGTTTCGACACGTGGAATAATTTATATTCCAGCCCATTCGCGTTGATTGAACGCTCACTCCCGCCGTCTGCGCCACTTGACGATGAGATGATCGTGAGCGCGAGCACCTCCGATTTCATTGTTAACAACGGGTACGCGAGCGCGCCCGAAAGAACGCAATGACAATGTTGTTCCGCGCATTTCTCGAATTGCAACCACCGGCCATTCGTCGTGGTGGTGAAGACTACGCGCGTTTCTTTCGCTTTCAGTGACATTGTTGAAATTTAAACGATTGTCTTCCTTCGAGCGCAAACTGCGTTCCGCACACGCGCCGGTAACTTTCAGTAAACGTTCGCACACACCCCCATCCAGCAGAAAGTTTTGGCTTTTTTGCGCCATTTCGTTCCGTTCAGCATCTTTAGAGCGGCGGTCATGTCGTTCTTTATTTGCTTTGTGCGTGCGTCGGCGGCGGCGCGCTTTTGTTGTCGACGTAAAGGATTGGAACGGATATATAAGGGATGCGGAAAAGAAAGTCGAAAGGATGAACAACCAAGAATGCAATTTCGAAATGTTTGCCGCAATAACATGGTTCATATATAGTTTGAGTTCCGAGTTGAAGTTGGAAGTTGAGTGGAAGGTCCGCCGTCGCCGACCAACCGGCCGGGCCGCACGGTATTGGCTGGCAAGTTCCTATGAGAATCGCGAACAATTCGCTATTGCAATAGCATCCACCATCCTCGGGGTTAAACACGCTTCGATTCCGCAAAAACCGCATGCACACGGAATTGTTGAAAAAAGAGCATGCGCAAAACCCGCCCGAATCATCGAACGTGCGCGCGGGTACAACAACATCGCACGAGAGGAAATTCGGAATTCATTGCTTTTTATTATGTGATTCACAACGAGAATGAATTGTACGATTCTTTTTCCTGCGCCGCGCGCGTGTGTTTCTCAATGTTTACGGCGGAGTCCCGCTCGTTGAATGCATCCGGCAGCGGGAGTTTCATTTCGCATCTCGGCGGCGGCGGCGGCGGCAGTCGCCAACAAAACGAGACGGGGTTCGTTCGGTCGGCGAGAAAAAAAGATTGTGGAATTGCAAAATTCGCGATACCCTCTCGACCCATCCGGTTGCGCTATTATTCCAATGCGCAATTGAAAAACATGGTTCGCGAACAGTTGCCCCTTGGCCACCACAGGAATAAAAAAGGCAGCAGGGCGCATATTGCCCGAAAAGGTATTGGGAATTTCTTCGTTAATATATCACGCTCGGAATTTGTCACCGGCGTTTTTCGGTATTGAAATAAAAATCGTGCTCGCTGCGCGGCAGCGGGCGGGTACGGGACATGTGACATGGGCGGGCGGCACGTCGAAGAAGCGTGCCGCCACGAACGGCAACGCCAGCCAGCATTGAAGAATTGCCGAAGCAGTTCACGTAAACCGAATGCAAATGCAAATAGCGTGATTGAATTCTAACTGCAGCGCGCGACGTATTTTGATGTGACCCGAATGTTTATCGTCTTCGGTGCGGCGGTGGCGGTGGCGGGCGGCATTGCCTCAAATGGCGTATATGGCACGTCTCGATCTCTCTCGATTCACGGTGGCGGCGTCGGCGGCGGCGGCATCAAGATCAACGCCTGAATGTGATGCCTCATCCCCAAGCCATATCGGCGCAACCACCTACCCGCCCTCCTATTTCTCGTCGTTCGCCGTCAGAGATTCTCATTTGATTTCAATAGATTCTCGAATCCATTATAAATATCCTCCGAGTCCCTGATACGTGTAGTGTTACTGCTACAAACCGATGCGATGCAATCGCTGCATCCAAAGATGAAAAAAATAGCGAAAAAAAAAGAAAGGCAGCCAGATTCTTATTGGGAAATGGACCATTAACTGGTATCGGACCCTTCTTTTGGCAAACGGACTAATACGTCACTCGTCCAGCATTTCATTCATGGCGTGTTTCGACCGAAAGCTTCGTTCGCGGCCCCAATACGAATGCGAGATTAAAGGATTATCAACCTTCCCCGTGTATTGTGCATCCGAACGGGCAGGGGTCGACTTTGCCAAGATTCGTCCGACCGGTGTTTATTTAAATGGCGGCGCGAGTTGGGGGGACGGGGCGAACGTGCATGCATCGCTGAGCGTTGCAGCACGTCGATAACGTCCCGAAGAAGATAACCTTCGGCAAACGCACCTCAAAGGGTCTGCGCACACACATACAACCACCAACTTAATACTTAATGCTCAATGCTGACCCAACAAGATTACGTGTACTCGGCGAACTTTATTTTCCTTGGGTGGGCGGACTATCTCTCCACGGCCGTTAAGCCTGCAGAGAAGTCTAAGACGTTGGCCGAAAACGGAATGCCAAGGTGGAGGGGAAAAAATGCGTCGGCAACGACGAACTTTCCCTCTTTTACAGCAAACCCGATGATTGTCCTGCGATGGGCATAAACGAGCAGAGGGGCGTGGGGCGGCATTGCGAGGTAAAACAAGGAAATCGTCTGATGGTCGCACGACTAAATTGTCCAAGGCGGGTGGGGAACGGGATTGTATCACTGCAGATGGCAATGTTTGATGGGGACGCATTTTGGAGATAACTGCATGTCACTAACAATAAGATAAGAAGCGGCATCGAGGTGTGGCGCTCGGAAGGTAGCCGAATGGGGGTGGAGGGTGTTTTTGCACTGTCTAGGGAGGCGGCGACGGCAGCCGCTGGCAAAAGAAAACAAACACATGCACACGTATATATTTGCCACAGGGGGTGGCGGCGGCGGTGGGCGCAGATTAGAGTGCCGTAATGAATGCAAATCTGCAACGGCGTTGCAGAGATGCAGATTTCGGTTTTGCTGCACGGCGTTGCATTCGGGTCGGTTGGCCGCCGCCCTGTGCGCACTTACCCAATTCAGTTTGGAAAGCCGCAAGCGCAGCCGTTAAGTTCGTTTCGGGGATCCGGATCAAAAACACCTGCTGTGCGCAAGCGATTTGACTTGGCGGCACCGGCAAAACAACGCGCACACGAAGGCGCAATGGCCGGGGTTTGCGTTTGACGCGATTTTTCGATGCGTGCCGCTACACTAATAACGCCAACAACAAGTTAACGACGCAATTAATTACCGTCGCGATAACGAGCTGCTCTTCGCCGTTTCGCTGTGCATAAATCACGAGCGCGCGCGCGCACGACGCGACAATGACAGCATGCCTCCTCCTGCGCCTGTGTGTATGCCGACGAGCAACATCCATCCGATGAATGAAAAATATAAACAAAGTTATAAATCAGCTGCGTCCCGCGCATGCCGTTCTGGGTGGGATATGATGGGGGTTGAGGCGAGCGCTCCGAATTGGGGATGGCGGGTGTAAATGAATACAGTATGTTCGACAATCATCGCGGACGAGTTTGACGCACGCGAGAAGCAAGAGACATTCCGATTATGCATATCGCAGTATGGTTGGCGCGTATTTTTTTCGCCGACAAATTTATGCGCATTGGCGCAATGCCAGATACACACATATCGCAGCACATATGATGCGCAAATCATTTGCGTGACAGATTCGCACACCAGAAGCATATTGATTAAAACCGTGCTTCCTGGATGTGTCGCGGGAACATCCAGGAAACACGATCACAGCAGTAGATATAAGATTTTACTCACTTACCTACGCGCTTCAGCTAGGTCGCGCCGCCCGCCGCCCCTCCTTCTTCCGCGCTGTGAAGGCAATACAAATAACTTCAGGGAGGAGGTAGGCGTTCGTCATCGATATGCGACGAACGCGCGGAATGCATTGATACAAAACTGACTGACAGGGGACACGCATGCATGAATCAAAAGGCAATGTGGTTCATCGCATTGTTCTCTTCCGCCGGCGCCGCCGCCGCCGTCGTGGCGCGTGTTTGAGTCGCTCCTCGTGCGGATGGTGTGCACTTGATGCGTCCGTCGACTTCCGCGCACACTCGCGCGGCACTGACATTCGCGTTACACTTTTAGTTTTAGTACGTTTATTAATGCGCTGTTCGCCGACGAGCAGATAATGACCTGGAACGTTGCACACTGTTTGACACGAGTTGGATAACAAGGTGTGTGTGTGGGGAGAGAGTGTGGTAGAGATGGAGACCAGTGAGAGCAAATTAAATGATGATGATCCAACCTCTGGTTCACAAGCACCACGCGCAAGCGTTCGGATTACAATGCATATGACAATCCGACAACAGCCGGTTAATTCCACCAAGTCGCCCATTGATTTCCGGCGCGCTCTTTTCTCTATCACTTACCTAGGGAGAGGGTGACCGCCCTATTGGTGCTTCCGGAAGAGTCATCGTCGATCGGCGGGGCCATAAATCCTGGCCATTTTTAGTTTGTCAAACTTCGTGAGGCCTCCCACCCATCTCGCCCTTCTTGCAATGCGTACTTTTTGCCCCGAACGCGGACATTAGCGTCCGAAGGTCGCGCGCGGTAAATCAAAATGGCGCATAGGGTCCTACCTAAAATAATAACGGTGGGGAGGGCGGTGTAAAAGGTGCGATCCTTTTCCTCGGCGAAAAGGATAACGAGCAATAAAAAATACAAAGAGTGCGTTTTATTGCATTTGCCGTTGCATCCGCTTTACACTGCATAAAATTGCCAGGCGTGAACGCAAAAAAAAAATGAACCTCTCCTTTCGCTGGCAAGGACAATTGATGGACTTTCTTATGCACGCGTCTTTTAAACAACTAAACTCGGCGCCGACACTCTAATAGTTTGCAGCGCTAAACTGCGTCCTTAAACTTGATTGCGGGAGTTTGTCTTTGGTGGATTAAGCCGAGATCACGATAAAGGCCGATGCAACAACGGCGGTACAGTGCCGGATTACACAACAATAAAGTGTGATAACTATAATAGAGTTACATACAACCCCCTTTCCCGCCCATGTCTTGCGTCGCATAGGCCGTAATCCGGCACTGCGATGGCGGTAAGAATAAGGACCTATATGAAACGCATTCATATAAGGTGTAATTTGTGGTGATTTGTTGTGTTTGCCCGTAATTAGGGTTTGGGGAATCGTCAGGCCCGCGTGGGCGATTACTTTAAGCACACCTTCGCGCGCTGCCGGCTTCTCGAAAGCATCGCAAGACTAAATTTAAATTCAGCAGGAGCGCGCGTCGCGTGCGGTGCGTATCGCAAGCCGGAAGGGAGGGTTAGTGCTGCAGCGAATTAGTGGGAAGAAAGCGCCGGCAATTTTTCCGCCCGTGATCAATTCGGACAGGTCGACAAAACGGGCGCGGCGCAAATAAGTTGGACGAACACGCGGCACAAAACGCATACTTTACTTAGTCTCCCGACCCCCCACACGACCACCCCGCACGCCCACGCGGACGAAGCGAGTTATCATCGTCTCGCACGAGCATCAGTTCGAATTTCTTCGGGCGGCTGCCGCAACGTGCACGCTTGCAGTTTCGTGCCTCTTGGTAATTAGTTACTATAAATATAACGAAAAGTGACATTGCATTTCCGCCACGAACGCGCTCGCCACCAGCGTACGAACAAAATTAAACGGAGAGGAAACCCGACGCCGCCATGCAATTTCACCAACATCATCATCAGCAGTTGCTGCGCCCGCGCGCGCGCGAGCGCGCCCCCGCCACGTCGCCGCCGATCATTATGACCATTATGACGATGACTCGGGCACTTCCTATAAGCGCGCAGAAAATAGTTCGACCGACGCCGCTTCTAATTGCGCGCGAACAACGCGGAAAAATGGTACCGATTTGTATTTTGTAATGCGATGAAAATGTTTATTTTGGTTGTTGCCATTTACTCGCGACGAGTACTTACAGGAGCAGCATTTGCAACCAAACACCAACTCCGAAGAACATTTTGCTATCGATGATTCTTACCTGTAACAAAAAAAAAGAGGAGTCAATAATGTCGCCGGCAAATTTCAGGTAAGTTTTTAATAGGATATTAAAAGTTGGAATTCATGTCAACAATAAAGCTTCTGGCTTTGGTGGTGTCGTGTAAGTATTTATTTATAAGACTTGTTGCGAAATGATAAAGCACGGCATTAAGAGACAATAAACCACCGTGATTGCGGCGGTGGATTCTTTTCGCAACTCAACAATGAACAATTACTCGTTGACACACGCAGTGTTCGGTCGGCCACGAGTGCCGAGCAAATAATTTAGCCGAATTGTACATGACACCTTCCCACCGCTCGAGGATGTTGTTTTCGACATGCCGGCGCCGCCCGCTCTCGTTCTGCTCGGCCGTTATGCGTGTCATTTTTTACGCTTTCACGTGTTCATCTTCAGCGCCACGCACTCACGCACGAGGAGACGCTGACATCTTCAATCCACCGCCCGTCTTCGCCCGCACATAATATATTGGAAGTTTTAGCGCCGACCATTGTTATAAGCACACAACGGGCGGGGAGCGTAAAAAGCGCGATCATTAATTATTTTCGACGATATCTGCAACCGATATGTTCCACTTCTGCCGTAGTTCTCCGCCGCGTTTTCCGCCGGAGCTCAATTTCGCGCAATGTTTCAAACGCGCGCGAGCAGGTTGCCATTTTCTCTCCCAAAGGAATCGTCGACGGCAGCAGGGCGGGCGGAGGTGGAGAAAAAACCGCAAGCGATGATAAATTGTATTCTACTAAGACGCCTTTCGCACCCTTTTGAGCCTGTCATATGCCCGTTGTTTTCTTCTCTCACTCGCTCTTTGCCGGCGCCAAAGAATCACTTTGCAAGTGCGTCGCAATGCGAATGAGATTATTCAATTAGCGCCGCATTGATGATAAGCGCCAGCCACGATGGATGGGTGATGAGCGCACATAATGCGGATTCGATAGCAGCAGGCGTTATCATCGCGTGGGCTAAAGGAGAGCGCCGTCGACTGTCAATAAACTAATAATCGCTTTTCGCTGTCGGTCGGCCCGATGCGGTTGAGCGCGCACGCAACAATTATATAAATCATGCATGGCTTTGCCAGCGCAAAAATGTCGCAATCAATCGAATTGAATTTAATTAATTAATTACAAATTGAACAATGCGCAAGTGCAGCCGAGACGCAAGCGATGAGAATGGATGGAAAGCGATTGCTCTATTTTGTCATTATGACAAGAACCTATATTCGCCGGTTGGTGATTGACCGCGCGTTCGCGTGCGCGCGCGGATTGAAAATTTCACGCTGGCGAGATTAATTTTTATGCGATTTTAATCACGAACCGTGCAGAGAAGACAGCAGCGCGCCTGTGTATGTTTGAATAATGTTCGCGTCGGTGCTGCCGAGATTTCGCCGCACCCGCCCTCCCGCCACCCATCGCGTGCGCTTCTTTGCCGCCCGCCTCACCCTTCAGTGTTCCCGCAATTGATTAAAGTTTAACCAATCGAACCCTCATCCCCCGCGCGCGCGCGCGCGCATCCCTCCTCGCTGTTACCATTAGCCGTCGAGATTAATTTGCCTTTCTGTGGGTTAATTAATTCGTTGATGAATGGCAAATATAATAAAGTGCAAAATCTCGACTGCTGACATGGGGATGATGTCGTGGCGATCGTCATAGATGTTTTTTCGGGCAGGCGGAGGTGGACGCAAAAAGGCTGCCTCCCTGCTGGGCACGCAATGCATAACAAATAGATAGGGCTGGCGCAAAAATATTCGGAGATAGAGTCGCCGGGGAAAAACGGCGTTGATATGCGCCGAGGTCGGCCGGGGAAAATTGACGATGGGGCCTCATCTGCGTGCGCGGATATTGTGCCGAAAAGGTGCACCTACCGCAGCGCGGCGCCGCCCGCGCAGATAGATATCCAGATCCACTTCAATTCGCTTTCAACAGCTATCACTCAAGTGCCGCCACCGCCGTCGTCGTCATCGTGGCGCATTGCATTCACTCTCCCCCACATGGCATTCAAACGCCTATTCCGGAGCACTCACTCAGCGAAAGCGTCGAGACCTATTCCTTTCCCGCGCGACGACGACGACGACGACGACCAGACCAACAAATTTAATTCCCCCCATTCAGTCATACAACCCCTACCCTGCCCCCCTTCCTCCGTCCGACGGCTTCGTTCCTATTTCATTTCGCATTTTTTCCCAAAATTTGTTTGTGGTCGTAAAGCGTTTTTCTCTCGCCACCCAATATAATATAGAAAGCGATCTCGATCTTCGCGCGATCAACATGCGCTTTTGTGGTCACAACTGCGCGCCCTGATGTTATATATAATAAATATAAAAACGGGCATCCGGCGACAGCGTTGTCGTCGTCGTCGTCGTCGTCGTCGTCGTCGCATCCGTCGCTCCCAAATGCATTTCGGTTATTAAAGGATTTTAGTGCTCAATTTGGTTTTTAATGCATTTTCGGTCGGCCCGTTACGATTATATCTTTATGTGTGGAGGGCGCTTTGCGGTGAAAGGATCAGAAAAACGGCGCGGCAGAGACGAAGAGCATCCGACAACCGTCGAAGGGAAAACCGCGGAATATCAAGTCGTATAATAAATATAAATTTCTTTCATTTGGCCACGCAGCTCTTTCGCTGCGCGGCGGCTGCGTACCCCGCCGGGGCGGCCGATTCGTCGCTTCGATGAGCTCTCGCTCTCGCAGGACGATCACCCCCGCGCCACGCCGCGACGTCGGCGTCGGCGTCGTCCATCCCAATGATAAACGGAGCGCGCGAGTCGCAGCCGACTTCTGAGCATTACTTGATTCAATCTTCCATTTGCCCGCCCGTCGTATACCCATAAAGATCAATATATAAGTGTATAGTATAATAATGCGTTTCGTCTTACATAAAAGTGATAAATCGCATCGTATTTTTCCCATTTCCCCAAATTCCCGCGCCGCCCGGCAGCGCACGGCTATTACGGCGAGGCGAGTCTCACAAATCAATGACACACAAACCTCTTAATAGTATGGCCCCCGGCGTGCGGCATTGGAAGTGACCGTAAATAAATCGTCGTTAGCGCGGCGTGGGCGCAAAAAGTTGGCGTTCTCAACTAATTAAATGATTACGGCTTCAAATAAAATTCCCGCACACTAAGAACAAAGGCTGTGCAGATGCACACGCCAGCGTTGCCTGCCTGCCTGACTGACAGCGCGCTGCGCAGCGCGACACAAAACGCATTAAATCTAAGAATAAATTTAATGATGTCGCGTCTGTATGCCGCGAATGCTACTCGATACTATCATTTACAATGGCATCAATAAAACAACCGCAAGCGATTGAAATATATACGGAATTATTTCCTCAAAGAGTGCGTATGACATCTTGATCAGCTTTTGTTTTTGTTTCCAGCATTCATTGGCAGCATTCAGCCACCGAATTCGTCGACAGATTCGAAATATCACAACGCGTAATTATTCATATAAAAGCAGTTTAACAGTTGTCCTTGCAGCTGTAATCTGATTTATAGATATTGCAAATATTTGCGTTCATCGCGACGTCAATTCAAATCAAATCAAGCATGGGTCATTTGGTTCCGCGAATTGGACTGCAGTTTCTATCAGCCATCAATGAAGCGGATCTAAACACTGAAGCTTTGCGAGAAATTGATTACAATGGTTTAATTATGTTTGTATTTGTTCTCCAGTTTTTGATCTACATTATTGTGTCGATCGCAATGCGACTGTTGAGTGAGCAGGCTCCATGAGGCAAGTAACGCACGTCAATTAACAAGTACTTATGTGCATTGCCTGTTTTAAAAAGAGGATTCTATTAAAAAAACCCTTATTTGTGTATACACATGTATTGTCGACGGCGCGTATTTGTACAATCGTTTCCTTAATTAATTTCCAAATGCCACCCATCCATCCCGTGCGCCATCATTAAATTAATTAAGTACTCATTCGTTATTGTATGTCGGCGGTGCCGTGTTTTTGTTTTGTTTCCAAATATAGCCGGAGTTGTTGCCGTTGGCTGCGCGCCCGCGCGAAAGGACGACGACGACGACGACGGCGGCTGCGGCGGCGGCGCATACTAGGAATTTGTTTTGAATAGCCCTCCGAATTGAATAATACTCGATGGTGTGTGTCGCCGGAATGTGGATCAACTTATTCCTGCGACTAGTTGACTGACTTCCACTATTCGAGCATAAGTTACGAGATGTTGGCGCAGCCCCGACTGTGCTCCGAAACGAATTCAAACAGGCGGTATTATCTCGCCGTCACCATGCGCGCTGAACGAAACTTGGATAATTACGCTGACGATAACAACTATTAACTTATCCCGCTGTTCAAATTGTACCTATTTTCAGCAATCATTTATTACGGGGGTAAAATATGAGTTTGCTTGTAGAGCACATGCCAGCACACCAACGAGAAGCGAACGCGTAAACGGAATTGATGGCAAGTTTAAATAAAGTTACGAACGCTTTCCGCCAACACCTTGATTGTTTTTGCACCGACAGTTACAGCCGTTTCGGTCGTGGTGCGGGCGGCCGCCGCCCACGCCCGACGTCAATCAGACGAGCGCTCCCGGAAATGTTCCGAGTTGCACAGCGCACGCCCGCCGACGAGAGAAATTACAGTGTCAACAAACTATGCAAGTCAGCAAGCGTTGGTTGCACCCGCAAAACATCGAATCGAACCGCGGAGCGCCGCACCGAGATAACGAAAGTGAGACGGATGACAGTTATTAATGCACGCACTGGCAACACGGGCGCTCCGATGCCCGACCGACACGACGGCGTCGACGCAAAATCGCGCCGCGTCGCTCGCTATCAATTTACCATCTAATTATGTTGAAAATAAACTCAGGTGAGCGCATCTATTAATAACCGTCCCGTCCGTCCGCCCGCATTGTTAAACATGCGCCGATACGGCCCGCGCTGCCACCGCCGCCCGCCGATAGTGATAATAGATGGATGGCGTCGAGTGGCGCAAAAACTGTACGCTGAATATTATTGTTTTAATATTCAAATGCGTTGATGGTGGGCGAATATATAACATTTGCAGGCGCCACCCCGTCCTCCCCTCATCCGCCGGCGGCGCAATGTAGTGTTCGACGCAACGGTTTGTTGTTGGGCGAAAAACGGAGGGGTACGTAATATAAAATGATTTATTATCATATCTGTCAACTACACACGCAACGATTGTGTTAAATGCGCCGCGATAACGAACGCGTCCAACCGCGCCAGGCATTTCGGTACTTAGTGCCTGCCTGCCTGCCTGCCGTTTTTGCGCAGACGAATTGAAACAACAGTACGGTAATCCAGCGGACACTAATGGATCTAGAGTGGAAATTAAAACCGTTTAGAAGGACATTCTTCGAATCAAATCTGTCTTTCGAACACGCATGCATGCTGGACAGCATAAAAGCCATCCCTTTGACTGCATGGCGTGTCGCGCGAGCACAGCCTAGCGTAACGCCGAGTGAATCGACATGTTGTTGCTTTTACTTCCCTTGCAGCCACAAAAGCATTTCATGGTATGTGCGTGTGAGTGTGCTTCATTTTGCGATGCCTTTTGTGCGGAATGCGAAATTTTGCACACGAGATGCAAATAACCGGACCGTAAATCCAGCCTCAATCCACCCACCCACACACGCACACACCCGTTGTTACAGGAGGGTCGGTCGATGCCTGCAGCCATTTGCCCTCGAAAACTACAACGCATTGCAGCTCTCGACCAGCTCCACCCGCTGCTGACGTCGCCGCCGCCACCGCCTCCTCGGGCGAAAGTAAAGTCCATACAGCAAAGACTTATGCTACATTGCCCGAAACGCATCAGACGGTGGTGTGGTGGTGCGACTAGGTATGTAGGTGGATTGAATCTAGCAAAAAGACAAAACCCACAACGACTTACAACTTGCTACTCTATAAGCAACACAAACAAACGTTTGGAATCGCCAGTATTGCCGAGGAGAAGAAATCAAACGCGAACGATAAAGAATGTAAATGTCGACGGTGTGTGCGGGTAGATCGGTAAGCGCCAGCGGCCGCATCCCCTTTCCCCTCCAACCGCCCCCATTGATACAACAGCTTGCCGCACTAAGAAAACCCTGTATGGCGGAAGGTAAGGAAAAAGAAAATATGGTAATAAAAGGAGGCGAATGCCGAATATGAAATACGATGGGGTTTCTTTTTGCGCACCGTGCGTTTACTTTACAGGGAATGGTCTTATTCGGCACAAACTTTTGTGCGAATACGGTGCGGGGGGGGGGGACGTCAATACGGGATGGGGATTGCTCGCGCGCGGTCTTAAACCAACCTCCCCGTTGCTGTCGGATCACGCAACGCACGCCACGGGACGTTTTAGTTTTAGTTTTGCGAATAACGGTATCGGTTAGATTGGGTTCTGGGTGCGAAGGGGAACAAACTAAGTAAAGCGAAGATGCGCATTCGGGGAGGGCGGCGAAAAGCGAAGAAGTCCCATGGTCGGCAGAAAAGAGAAGCGGGCGGCGAACTTAAAAATTTATAGTTTTTACCCTTAATTGATTTAATGGTTGGCAAGGTTTCGGGCCTACGTTCGACGCCCACGGGTATTCCTTTCACCACGCACTACATGCGATGGCGGAAAAAGCGCCGGTTATTTATTATTTGAGCCCTGCCCGGTTGCTTCTTTATGCGCTTCCGGTCTCCGGAGTGTGAATATTTTCAAATTTTACAAGGGCGTGGAATGGATCCCGGCCCGCAAATTTCGACGAAGAGGTCAAACATTATTCATCGATAAAACATAATGAAGCTGAACGCCTCATATAATTTCATTTTATTGGCGTGAATCAATAAACACATGCAAACACGTCGTGATCCGCGTTATGGAGCTTATTAAAATTTACGATTGGTACTTCCCGCGCTATCAATTTCACGTTAGCGACAGGTTCATGAAATCGAAGCGTGCATTAATTATTACGAAATTAGTAACGAGTGCAGCGCTGGCGGCGGCGGCGACAAGTGGCCGGCGATAATAAATTATTTAATGAATACAGTATTTTATAAATATTAAATTGTTTGCGTCGCGTGCGCGCCGGCAATTATACGCGAAATGCGCGAAACGAGTGCGAATTTACCCATCATTATATAATTGTTGTCGTTCGTCGAATTTGTCGCGTCAATTACGATTAATTAATTTCGCGCGCGAAGGCGGCAGCGGCGGCGGCATCATATTATAACAACCGGTCCCGCACGCGCGTCTGCCGATAGATACAATATAATTAATATCGTTGCGCCTGGCGCCGATTTCGATAATTGCGAAATGCTGGAAAGCGATCGTGTCTGCATTAGTAGTATATAACCTTGGGGCCAAATTAGATCCAGCTACACAACAGCAATTCGACGAGAATGAAGTGTACGAAAAAAAATGAATTATCGCACGCAGAGAAACATGCGCAGTCAAAGGAAGTCGCATTTTTCGATTTCACACCGTTTCGGTTTCAATTTCGCCATTTTCCACGCTACGCGCACACATCCCCCGCAGGCAAAGCCAGTGCGGCGTGCGTGTGCAGCAGCAGCAGCAGCGGCGGCGGCGGCTAATGGGGCGCGATTTGTGTGCGTGAAATTGGCGTCATAATAAATTTGTGCCAATTTAAATATCGTTTTTGTTGGGGCGGCCTGCCGCTGCTACTGCCGGCCTGGCCTGGCTTGGCTTTTCAATTGCTGTTGCCATTAACATTTCTGGCTCTCCCCCTCCTGAAGCATCGCACTACCCAAACGCATATCTCGACCAGCATCCGAATCGACATTTAACTATCGCCGGCCCTACGCCCCCCGTTTGCCGTCGCGAAGGAAACGGCGGGTGGTGATGCAAAAAGGGTGGACGACGGGCGGGCGTTCCGCTGCACTTGAAGTGCGCTCATTAGGAATATAAATTAACTTCGCTTTACGTTACGGACGTTTAGCAACACGCGACCTCGCGCTAAGTGCGGCATGAAGGAGGGGGTGGGCAGCAGCAGCAGCCGCCGACGACGACGACAATTCGGGCGCGGAGAGATGAAGGGCACTCGCGCTCGTATAATGTTTCAAAATGTGTATTAAGCTCCACGCATCCATCCATCCACCCTCCTGCCGTGTGACGGGATGATGATGCGCGCGTGTATGCAGGATAAACAAGTTGAGTGTGTGGCGAAGAAGTTGAGCAACCGCGACCGGGGTTCAAAGATTTTACGCAATTTGCGAGCGCGAGCGTCGAATTTCGGCGTTGCGCGTGCATATTTTCGGAGGGAGAGCGTCGCGCCTGTAAAGTCAAGAGAGCAGATATCGACGCGCAGCGCGGCGAGGGTGGCAGCGACGCTATATCCCTTCACTCCTTCATTTGTGCTGCGTGCACGCACACCAAATGATGGAGAGATATTTTGCGTAGACGAGTAACTAATGCGTCGCAGCAGCTAAGAGAGGGTTGCCAAGTATGTGTGCGTGCACGTAAGAGGGTAATAATGCAGTAACACGTTGTTAAAGTAAATGCCGCGTATAATGTCTTGGCGTCGTTTACACGAATAGCGCGACGCGCGCATGAAACATCCGAGTGCCATGCTTTTAAAACGCGCTCGCACACACACACACACACACACACACCTAGCCGCCAACAACCTCCACGGATGGTGGTGGCTCGATTCAAATCGTTCATTCATTCCTTCATTCATTCGTTCGTTTCATTCATTCGCTCCCGTGAAGCAGTAAAAGCGAAGTAACTCGAGGAATATTAAGATCGCGAAGCAAGTCACTACCGCCGGCGCCGTCGCCCGACATGAAAGCCCATCATGAAAAGCCCTCGCAGACGCTATGCCGACGCCGCTATGCGTAAGTAGTTTTAACAAATTTTAATGAACAAACCGGCGAGCGCGCCCGACGTTATGTGTACATTTCGGAATATGCGCACGCCTTATTGGGCGCCGCGCGCTCCCCGGCAGTCGAGTTCGGATTAAGAAATTAAATTATAATAGCCCCCCTTCTCATCGTCCTCTTCCTGCTCCTTATTTTTCCTAATGCCATCTCGCGTGTGCGTTCGCCAACCAGACCTTCTTCTCGTGTCGCATAATAGGAAAAAAATAAAAATAAAACTTTAATAGAAATTTAATTACGAACTAAGTTTAACAAGCTCCTTCGCCGTATTATAATACGATGACGATGATAAAGAAGAGATTATTATCAGCTGCCATTTTCTCATCTGATCGCATCTTATCGCGTCGGATTGCATCTTACGCGCGAAGGTAGGTATGCACGAAATGCAAAGCTCTTCGCTGACGCCAGGAGCAGAGAAGTCGACGGCCGGATTTGTGAAAAACCACCCCCTCTGCCTACGTTCATACACGCGGCGAGAAGAGTGAATGCGGCAAAGCCGGAACAGAGCGTGGCACATACATTGTGTTAACAGGTGTACGTAGGTATGCACGTGGATGAAATGTTCGAAATTTTCCAGCCTTCTCCCCATTTCTACTTCTATTACTTTTCACTTTCGTTCCCATAAGCTCGAGCAAGTTGGTTGGGGTCGTTCCGATTTAAGACCACGAAACACTTCCTTCCACCCTCATCGACTTAATGCGGCAAGCACCTGAGTTTCAAAGCAAAATGCATCGACGCCGGTCAACGGCCCTTTCATTGTTTTAGTTTTCGTTTTCTTTTTCCTCCTCCTCTCTTCTCCGAGAAGATAATAAAAAATTGTCCGCAGCGCATAAATCAGTCGCTACTATGATTGCCGAGAATATTAAAACGTAAGTACTTTCATGAAGAACGACACGCCGAGAGAAAGAGAATGAACATCGTTGTGCGGTGGCGGTTCGTAATTAATTCCCGCGCGCCGTGTGTAATAAATTATTTATGGCGCGATTGCGATCGGTTCCGCATCGCGGGCAAATTCGCATTGATTCCGATTTAAATAAATATTATCATCGCCGAATGACAACCGCATTAAATGATTGCTATCGGCGTACACTTCCCCAGAGCGCCTGCTTGTGAATAAACTCTCCCCATCACGTTGAATTCATCGCAAGTGCACATAAAAAGTGCATTTCTCATTCATCGCGTTTATTTCCATCGCGATGCGCCTCTGCCAACAATAAACAGCGCATTAAATCATAAAACAACCGAAAGAACGAACATCTTCCATGCGCGCACATGAGTCAGCGAGAACGCGGCCCGAATACAAAACGATGCGCGTCGTCACTTTCCTCTTCAGCGGCGGCGGCGGCGGAGGCATGCACCGGCTGGAGATTGTCACCGACACTAATAAAGTTGCGCTCTGCCAAGTGTGTACGCGCGCTTGCGCGCAAATAAAACAAAACGCAATGGCTGTTCATCGTCCCGTCCAATCTGGCGCTGTCTTAAATCTAAAGAATTACTCCGCTCACGACGCGAGCAGATTACTTAGTAAGTCTTAAGTCTCCGCGCGCGCCACACAGTGGCGAGCATTGTAATGGAACGGCGGCTTAAACAGCTGAACACTTACGGCGTTTGGGCGCTTCGTACTTCATTTGTTTGCACTCGTGCAACGATGTGCATTCGCGAGAGCATCAACGCGTAATCGTCACGTGTGTGCGCAGCAGCATGCTTTTTGCTTGCGCCCGACAGCCTACTTACGTCGGAGCGCGACACCGAGGAGCATTTGATGTCTTCTTGTAGATTTGTTTTCGTCCGTTTACAGCTAGTTTGTTACGTTTTTGCCGCGCTTCGCCGAAACGCGTTCGTTCGCGTACTTAAAACGTTAATGGGTAGAGCGCGATGCGTGTGGCATTCGCCGGCGGGTTAAGCGAGTTTCAAAAGAGGACTTTGCGCGCTTCAACTTGTCGCAGGAGTTTGTCGAGCGCTTCCCAAGGAAATGTATGTTTAAGATGGCAGCTGAGGGCAAATGTATCGCGCGCCGCAAGTGTGTTGCCGTAAAATGTGAACAATAAAACGCTAATAAAGCAAAGATTCAAGGCATCATTTATAATCGAATTGCTCGAATCCCAAAAATAGATCGAATCACTGTTACGACGAGAAGCTGCCATCAAAGTTAATTTGTCAGCCGACCGAACGCCGTGAAAGGCATCGATTTCACTCCTAAATGAAAAATTACAAGCGCGGTAACGATTCGCCTTCGCGTCACCATCCCTCCCGCCGCCCCACTTGTGACCACCCACACACAGCGCGTGGTGTTTTTTTTTATTAGTTGCCTCTTGCCGGTTCATTCGTTCGCAACGTAAAACTTTGAACTTAGCTATAAAATATTAAAAAAGTTTCTCGTTTCCGGTCGCGCGCTCGTGCGTCTTCGCTACCCCAAAGTTTCTCATTAAAACGAAGCGTCTGGATGAGACAGGACACTGTGTCGTGCGCAACGCATAGGTAAAAACGAATCGCAACCCATCGATGCGATTGCGCGGCGCCGCGCGACGCAAAGGAAGACAAGAAAAAATGCCTCGCGCGCACTTACACATTTACATTATCGCCGAAACGATGAATTTAATTATTGGAAACTTTTATAACGCACTTATTGGCGAATGCTTCCCCCCTGCCATTTAGTCTTTTTCACTCGACAGAAATATCAATTAAAACTTTTGTTGTTCTTACTATCAATAGTTAATATCGGAGAAGTTCGCTCGGCTCGGCGGTCCTAACTTTGTTGTGCGAGTTGATAATTTTCGATAATTTCCCCCGCCGCGCGTTTAACGCGGAGCTTTTAATATCAGGCGAATAAGCGCACGCTGGGGAGCGAAACGAGGCCGCCGTCGCTAATTTCCAATAGTTTTACAACTATATAATCGCATTAATAAATCGCCCAATGTGTAACGTATTGCTGCAATCAAGATGAATGGAGGGAAGCGAAACGCATAATTGACTTATGCCCATGATTACGACAGATAAACACGCATTAACCGGCAGCAGGAATTTATGTAATTCACAATTTGCCAGCAAAGTGGGAGCCGAGTGAAAGAAGAGGCGCGGCGCGCGTCTTTTGGCAGCGCACCAAAGAGTTGAGAGCGCTCGCCAGATTATTAATGAAAAACGCCCCGAGACACCTCCTAAACAAAAATAAAACACGCGCTAATGCAATTTCGCCCGAAATGAAATTCGACGAAATTAAATTAATTCGAATTAGAAAATGAATTAAATTCAACAAAGACAAATATTTTTGCCGGCGCTCATAATAACGCGCGTTATGAAGACGTGTCCTTTGTCCGGGATTCCGCACGCCGGCGCCGGCGAGAACGAGAATGACGGGAATATAAACGGCGCGGGCGCGTATGAGCGAGCGAAGCAGATCTCGACGTAGAGAGGTGGCCGGCGAGCATAATCGTAATTAAAAATATTAACCCACAAGTGGATTTTTCTTTATGACGCTCCCGAGCGTGTGCATCTTTTGCGGCCGCCCATCATAATAATAAGTGCGCGCTCCGGAAGGGCAGAAGGCGGAAGGAAGCCGACGGGGACGCCATGCAGAATAATAAGAAGCGGATCATTCTTAAAAGGCGTTTTTTTTTGTTGCGTGGGTTAAAGTGCAGTCGTTCATCCCTGCCGTCGCAAAATTTCGCAAAGCTAATGCGCGTCCTCCCCCCTCGTGTAGCATCGAGCATCATCATTTTGCGTAATTTAATTACGGACCGCGGTAGAGACTGTGGTGGAGGTCATTAATTCCGACCTTGTTGAATTGAATTTTTTCGTCGCCATGTCACCCATCGTCTATTTTTTTTTCGCTTTTGCCTTCTGGTAAGTATATCAAATTCTTTGCCAATTACACGGCTTTTTCCACATTGTTTCTCATCGTTTCCGCTAAATTGACTGCGCCTCTTTGTCGACGAAAACCATTAAGTCGCTGCTGCGCCCGTAATGCAATGATAATACAATAACATAATAATTTCCCGTGCGGTTTTTTTAGGCGAATGCATGAAAGCCACAACGTTTACGGCAAGTGCGTTCGTTCCGTGCAAGTATCCCCAACGATTTCCTTTAGAAATTTATACGCCAACTTTCGTCCGTACACTATTTTTGCACCGCAGATAGTAGTGGCCGTCGCCTTCCCAGTTGGGGCGGCTTTGTGTGCCAAGTTTCCGTGTTGTTGTGTTTTATATCAATAATTCAATACGGTCTTCACTGGAGAGTCTCGACAACTATACGATCTACGTGTTAACAATAAAGAATCCTTGCGTTCGTCTCTGTGGGCAGGTCCCTGATACACAGCACAACAAAGGCAGACATTCCGAGCACCACTAAGCGAATATGAATGTTTCCTTGTACGGGCGTAATTTTTAATATCGAGGGAGGAAACGCCATGAATTATACATCCTTCGTACTACAACGCAAATCACAGCGGCTCACGGAAACAATTTTAGAAATTGTTACGAAAATAGTGCCATAGAAGAGAAACAAAAATTAAGACGAACAAAAAAGCGAAAAGGAATGACAGAGCGAGCAATGAGTGTTGTGAAAGAAGCGCCAACTTAATTAGTGCACAAAAAGTAGCGCACTGAAAGCGTAGGTGCTCCACCGGGGCAGTTTTCGGTGGCTTGCGCTCGCAGATTAATTATAGTTAAATTTATGTGCGTCCGCCGGGTGTTGGGTGGTGGTTGCGCTGCCGCCGCCACGCACAAAGTAAAACCGTGCGGGGTAAGGTGTTTACGAAAAAAAAAAGGGTTTAATTAAGTCTAACCGCGTAAACCAGCGAAAGTGAAGCGCGTATAAAACTCCTCGTAAATTTCGCGCAAAAATAAAAAAAGAGCGAATTTAATATTCAATATGAATGGCGTTTCTTTATCTTTGCGAATCCACGAGAGCACGCTCGGAAATTTTCAAAGTGTTTTAAAAATCAGCATGCCTCTCGACGCGAAGAGGATGAAGACGTGCTCCGCCTGCGTTACTGTTTGTTTTCATTAGACTTTTACGATGGCGGGCGCCTACGCACCCGCCCAGCCACCCCCATATTCAACACCTCAATTGTACGTGCGCCGAAATGAAACACGAACGCCAGAAAGTGCGAATAAAAGAAAAACGCGCCGCCGACGACGACAAGCGACGAGCGTAAGAGAAAAGTTTAAATTCCGATGATTCGTTATCTCTCGAGCAGCGCCGCTTACTGTTGTTAACGCAGCGCGCGGGTCCGGCGTCGAAATGAAGCGAGTAGGCGCGCCGAAAACAGATATAACTTGCAGCGCCGGCGCCGCACTCTTTTCGGCGAAGGAGATAATTTCGGCGCCCAATGCACGCGTTATCCCCCCATGCCCCCCATCATCAACGTGCTTCTTGTTCCCATTTGCAGACGCGCTCCCGCTCGCAGTTCTTTGTCGCGATATTTTTTTTTCTTCCGCCGCTCACTTTCGCCGCCCGATTCGGAATGTAAAAACTTTTCTTTTAGTCCTCTCGCGCCCGCACTCTTCGCATAATAAGATAATACGCGTAACCATTGGCGCACATCGCGGCGAATTACCATAAATGATTAAATCTGCCGGCGCCGCCACCTCCGTGCGCCTTTGATTTCTTCCGCAGCGGCTCTCGCCGCCGACCATTCGGCCGACACCCAAGCACATGCAATTAGTGTACGATGCAAAAACGACCGGATGCACATGTCACGCGCTCGTGTCGCGCTAATTAGGAAATGAAAATCTTTGCTTGCGAAAAAAAGCACATCATCATCGAAATGGAATGCGATGCGCGCAAAGTTGTGAAAACAATCCCTGGGCCGAAAAATGAACCAACCAGTGCTTGTGCGAGCGACTGTCATCGCGTATTAATGGGACCGGGGAACAACAACGGGCGGCACGGCGGCGCGCGTTGCATCCCGTGCGATGCGATGCGACTGGGGAGAAAGGAGAAGACAAAAAGTTGCTTGTTAGCGACGGCAGCGCGCAGCAGCCGCCGCCGCTGCCGCCCCGCGTGCATACGTGCGAATGTCGGAAGCTAATCTCTTTGTAAATTATGCATTCATGGTTGAAATAAAGTTGGAATGAATAAAATTGCATCGCATTGTCGAGATGAAAAGATGTTCCATTAGCACAGCGTGCTGCTCGCGCAAACGCTTTGAATTAAACTAACTTTATTTGCAGGCGCGCCAACATTTCTCGCATGCGCATCAGCCCCCATTTCATATCATTCATATGCGGGGTATGTTTAGCGCATTTCAATTGCAAACACATAGGTGAATCACTGCAATTCGGCATGTACTTACATTGATATCTCTGTACGAGTCGCGAGTACGAGAAAAAAAAACATGCTTTCAATCTCAAGAAAGGCACCCTCCTTCGCGCACAAGAAAGTTGCAGGGGCGCTACGCATCCGGCGCAAATATAAACATAACGCCGAAGAGAGCCAGCCAGCCAGCAGTCGGCAGTTTTCCCTGTTGATTAAACAGGCTAATGCCGACTTCTATAATTCAATTACCGGCTCAATACGTCGAAAAGCGGTATAATGCACCTCCCCCACACCCTGCCTGCCATACTCTCGCGTGCCCACCCTCTCACGTTCGACGTCTTTAAAGCTCCGGCGAATCTTTATCGAGAAAGAAAGTCTAATCCGACCGCGCGCGCCGCGCCGCTCCCGGCGAAGAAGAAGAAAGTCGAAATCCCTGCGTGCGCGCCGCCCTTCATGTATTTTGGGCGAAATAAAGCGATAAACAAGTGATAGTCTTCAAACTTCTATCCGTGCTTCGATCAATCGAAGCTCACCGAGCGCCCGGTACCGGATTTAAAGGAATTAAACACCGACGCGCCACGTGCCGAATGGGGGAGCAAGCAACCACCCACCCCCCAACCAGTTTGGTTTTCATTCCGATTACGATCCCGTCGCAACGCCCATTCAATCACCGCCCGCCCTCTATATAGATTAATCGCGGCGGTGGCTTCGCGCCATTGCCATTCATGTGTACGCGATTGTTTCGCAACATTCATTCAATGCTGCTCGCCGCAGCACACAGATTTCACGGCGAAAATCTAACCCAACATGCGACACACGGCGCGCGCGGGACGAAATTTATGAATGCGGCCCCGCAAAGTCGTCAGGGGGGGGGCGTCGGGCGTCGTGTGTTGTCGTCGCGATTTCCATTCGCTGTGCATTATTTAAGTTTAATGGCGCATGTATACATACAACCGGTCTAATAAATATAAAGCGCGCCATTCAATCAAACCGAACTAATATTGACAGTCGACAGGGGATGGTGGAGGGATGGCGTCGGCGTTTTGTCAGCGCCGAAAACACACAGCGGCCGAGGAGAAGAAACACGGGGGTGGCCCGTAATCGATTTTTTTCCGATGGGAAAGGTTTTTCCTTTCACTTTTTTTGCGTGCATGCAAGACGTTTTTTTTAGGTACTTTGCCCCCAGGCGGCAGTTATTAAAGAATGTCTGCTGTACATTCAAAGATGAATATTGCAAGTATATTATTTAGTTTGAAATTGTTTCAAGTTCATGCAATGCAGCAAATGAGATTGGAAGCAGAATGTGGCTGGAAGGAAGGCTTACGCGCGTGCTACCTGCCACGCAACAAAACCGCACTTCTTAGCCGTTCAGCTGCGGCTCCGTGCGCCCCAGTGATGCGCAACCTCGCCCGGGCGCGCTTAATACTAAGCAGCAGCTTGATTAATTATTCAATTATCTGTCAAATTAAGTTTAATTAGTTTAAGTTTCGGATTCGCAACCGCGCAGCTACGAGCAGCTTGCGAGAGAAAGGCAACGAGAAGCTTTTAATGTGCACGCATTAACTTCGGAGAGTGGGCACAGGTACGGCAAGGTAAGCGTTTTTTGCGGCTGCCTCCCACGCGTAATTATTCCGACGCGTGTGCATAAATAATCGCACAGCGGGAAGCGACGGAGGTAGCGGAGTACGACGCGCAATCGCAGCTGCGATAATTTCGCCATAAATATGATAAAGTCGATGCAAAAAGCAAAAAAATAACAATCACAATTGATAGTTGCGTTTTCGGCGAACTGATAGTAATGTACAGTTTGTTTGTTCAACATTGGCCGGGGTGCACTGCTGTGGAATTACCGCGAGGCGGCGCAATTCGATTAAAAGTTATTTATTTTAATTCAGTTTTCAATTTTCGAACTTAATTAGTCATGCGCACACGCACCAGCGCCGGATAATCATCACCATCACCAGCGTCGCCATCGACATCATCACCCATCGGGCGCTGTGGAGTGTAATCGAATTAAATTAGGCATTGGCGTACACTAGCCGCCCGCACCGCATCCATTTCGATTGTTGTTTGTTTTACACGTCGCAGCGATAAATAAATAATTAATTCGATGACGCTTGGAAACGAGAAAAAGCGAAAAGCGGATGCGCGATTAGTTGCCGAGCGGTAATTTATGATTGCGAACAAGGCGGTCGCAATATCAATGCACGCGCCGCGCGCGTTGCGTTGTATCGATCAAACAAATGATTAATATCAATATGCCTGTGCGTGCGTGCGCCCGCTCCGCTCTGATCGGCTAAATGAAATTGAAAGAAAATCGATACGCGCGCAAATTTGCAACTCAAATAAGCCAGCGCAAATAGTATCCTCTCCTAGTATGCATCGCGTCCCCCTGTCCTCTGTCTATATCCGTAATGCACACACACACATACCGGGTTATGCGCCCAGCTATGTTACAAATTAAAACCGTCAAAACGATTGTTCCACGCGGAGATTCTCAATGGGTGGCGGCGGCGGCAGCATGTATAGGTGCCTCGTTTGCATAAATGCAAAATTTAAATGTTCATTACGTTTTTAACACTATATACACCGCGCCTCTCGCGCTGCGATTTGCATACGGCGCGGTATTTGCATTTTTTATTCATTAAAATTTTCGTGCCAAACGCAATTCGAATGAATATTTTTATAAATATGACGGCGCAACTATTTCGTCCGGCTGTAACGAACTGGAATGGCGATAACTATTTTTTTGCTTTCTTTTTGTGTGTCAGTGTTGCACACCCAACGTTCCCGTAATCCTCGCGGGAAATCAACTCAACCGCGTGTGTCGTGCGCTCGATTTAATTAACAACAATCAACCGCCATCGTGGCGCGTCTCGTAAAGCCGGTAAAATATGATGTAATTTTTCTATTAAGATTTCCGCATTTGTATTGTCTGTGATTTACTTACGCAGAAGTAAACCCAGCGATGCAGTTCGTGACAGTTCATTCAGCACTCACCTAGAACAAAATGAAACAAACATTAATTGAAAAGAAAATATAAGTTGCTCCTTATATTTGAGCGGTGCTCCTTGCACAGTATTCGCAAATACCTACGTAGTGGTTGACTTTTCTTCAGACAATAAGTAATTGGAAATCAGTGGGGTGTGTACACGCGTGTTTTGCGTAGCACCGATGGAAAAAATATCCGACGACATAAAAGAAATGAACTTTCACAGATGGCTTGCCTTGCCGCACCCATCCCCTCTGATATTAAAAGTTCGAAGCGATACCCAAACATTGCACCGCACTTCATTCAGCTTAAATGCGTGTGGCGCGTAAAATTTTGCGTTCCGTGCCGAATTGAGTACCATAATGGTTTTATGCGCGCGTAGCCCGAAACTATCGATTTGAATCGGCGAAAAATCAAACGACCACTTTCAGCAAACGGCAAAAAGTTTTCATTGATAATAACGAGCACCACTGCAGACCAACTTTTGCGATCAACACTTCCGAAACACACCAAAATCCTACAATTTTTTTTTGTTTCTCTCCGTGACGCTTTCTGTGTGCGTTTGCGCGGATAGTGTAGATTATATTTATAGCTGTTTTGAATTATAATCCGACTCGGTAATTAGTAAAGAGTGGCGTCGTGTGTCGTGCGCGGGGCGTCTGCCAGACTGCGTCCGGTGACGACGACGACGACGACGACGACGGCGACGCCGGCGTGTTAACACGGAAATAAATCATGCGCACAAAAAAACCCCTCCCGCACATGCACATGCACTCTCGTCGGAGCGAAAAAATTTATATATAACGGCGCTAAGTGTTGGTAGTTTCACTCGCACCATGCCTAGTTAGCGGGGTTATTTTCGAAACGGGATGAAGCGTATATACGTATATTTTATGTATGAACGAATGAATGCACTCATGAGAGAAATGAGAAGTAAATTACACAACTGAATTGAAATGATGACAAAAAATAAATAGGTTCGCTCCGTGCCGTGGTGGAATTATTAATAATGCGCCGCAAGGCGGAGGAGAAGAGACGCATCCAGCTGTACGAGTATTTATTGCAGTGCTCTTTATCGCTTTGATTGCCGACCACGAAATTTACGACTAATTTATTCACCTTTTGCGTTATCGCGCGTGGCGCGTGCCCTCACCCAAAAAAAAAAACAATAGGATCATTGTTTAGATGCGAAAGTTGCGCATTCGCCAGCTGCTATGGCGCATTCAATAAAACTTGACGAAATTTACAATACGCACCATACATGGCAAGCAAATATTTATTTTTCGAGTTCGCACAACAGCAAGAGAGGCATAAATATTACAAATGCATAGGTGCGTAATTCGGTTCGGAAAATAATGATAATAAATGCATGAATCTGAATCGGGCCGCACAAAAATTCCATCCACGCATTGGTGTTTTGTGCGTGCGTATGCGGGCGAGGGGATGATTTATGCGTGAAAGATAAGTCCAATTTCGCGCGCACAACAATTGCAATTATAATTTATAATTACAATCGCGACACGCGCATATGTGATGTGGCGCGGTGCGTAGTGCGTGATGTGTGAGTGAGTGCGTCGCGATTACGCCCGCGATTACAATTACGTTACAAATTGCATTCTACGACGTTATAATTGGTATTTTAATTAGTTTGTTAATAAATTTTCGACGCACGTTCGTCGCTGGAGCGCTGCGTCGTCGTCCTTATGCTTCTCGACCGCCATCCCCCCCTGGAACGTGCCGAGTGCAATTTATGCCCTTCGTATGTTATGCGCTAAGCGTATGTGCGACAACGACGTAATTTCCAAAAGCCACCCTTTGAAATAATTATTCTTTTAAGCACACGGTGCAAAGAAAAAAAACTGTAATGTTACAACGAAAAGACGTATTTAATATTATTGTCATGCCTAATACCATGTAGCATTTGAGAAAACATCCTGTTAACGCGCAGCGCAATGAATACGTAAATCATTGAAAAGTCAAGCGATTCCCTTCGTCGGCCGAAATTCACTTGCGGCCCCCGTGTGGCACGACACACATGTACCCATACACATCCCATGGCTCTAAGTGAGCTTTTAATAAAAAGATATCGCTCCACCTAGCCGCGCGTATGTACGTTGGCGACGGCAAAGGTACGTTGTAAATTGTTAACGCGGTTAGACGGGCGAGCCACTTCCAGCACGCACAGGCTATAAGGCCGCCACCGCCACCGCCGCCCGCCGCCTGGAATGATATATAGTATTACATGTCTCCGCCTTTCCTCTTTCGTGTCCTGCAGGACATTACACAGAATGCCGGTGCTTGCGACCTGTACAACACGAGCCGTATAGATTCGGGGATTGCATCGCAGTTTTCCCCGTATTTGCATTCGATGTTACTAAACTCGACGCCTTCCGCAAATATCCACGACGTGGAATGTCGGAGGTGTGTTTACAATCCGTTCGTTCTGTATAAATATAAGCTTCTTTCCAACACGGCCACTACGTTTGTAAGAGAATCGTTGGAGTCGGCTGGAAACAAAAAACCTATGCTGCCTTTTAAAACATGGAAAGTCGAGATAAAAGTCAACGATTGTGACTTCGCGGAAAGACGCGACCTGCTCGGTATGCCGCGCGTTAACGTTATTAAAATAAAGACACAATGGACGTGCCGCCGAAAAAGAGATCCCGCCCCGATTACAATTCGTAACTGTTTGCCGACGTTGATAAAGAAACGTGAGCGAGCGCGCGCGCGCGCGCGCTGATAAACACTCAATGAACGCATTATCTTTGTCCGCCAACCCCCCACAGCGAATACACGGGGAATGAATGAAATCTCGTAATTATATACCGCAACAAAAGTTTCCACAACTCAATAAATAAATTTGTAAAATTATATAAACATGGCGGAATGGTGTTCAACAACATGATGTATAATTAATAAAACGAAAAGCGTGCCGTGAACGGAAGGGCCGCACTGCTACTTACCGATTATCAAGGCGTAATCTAAATGGATTTTTGGTGTTGGCCATATGCTTACGCATCGCGTAGTTCAAATAACCGGAGTGTATGTGTGACCCTACTCACGCCGCGACCAACCCTTAAAACGCAATGCCAGCCGAAAACCAACGCATTTTTCATTTTCACCACTCACCACCCACACACACACACACCCCAATGCGGACAAACGAGCACTGTAGGAGGGGAGCACATCAGTCGGTTTTGGACCTTTCTGGCGGGGGTGGGCACCGTCGAAATCGACACGAATGACAAGTCGACCGAACGCATAATTTACGTTTCAATCAATTTGTGTTTCTATATGCGGCCGCGCCCGATTTCATTTTATTCGCGGCATGACGTTACGAATATAACATGTAACCTCCCTGCCGCCGTTATGCATGTTATATTGTATGTCGATGGCACTCGTGCAGAAATGCGTTCGGTGTATTAATAAAATCGATTTAATTAAATTTTCACGCTTCAGATGATCGCATAACCGCGTGTGCCAACGAATTCATATAAAAAATAAATAGATTTTTGCAATTTGCATTTGCAACGTGCGCCCCTGCGCGCAAACAACGCCGTATTTAAACAGATACATGATAACGAAAAAAATAATAACTGTGCGCTCACAAAAAGCGACGTTTTAATAACATTCGCCTTTCGATATCGCGCCTGCAAAATGCAATGTCATTTCGACTGTGGAAGATTGCACAACGCTGTTATTAAAAAATTCATTAACGCGGTGCTCCTTTTGTAATATTTGACAAATTTCGCACAGAATATTTAACGTTACATTCGATGCGTTTCGAAGACCGGAATTAATAGTTGCTCCAGTGGGTGAATGCAAATTGTGCGCATTGTGATTTACGAAATGCAAGCCAACATGCCAAGCGGAATTTATTAATTGAACCTTTGCACAACACTTAATTGAAACGACCGACAAAGTTCAAATAGCCAACGTGCGTTGGCGGCGTCGTCGCCGTCGGGGCGTTTTTAATGCACGTCTGGTTTTTATGCCGGCGAAACTCGCGACGTTATTGTTTCACACTTTTTGCAAAAAATAACGGCGAAAAAGTGAGCGTGTGAAAAAAAACGCGCCTGCACAATAATAATGTACCGGGCGGCGGCGCGCTTTGTTCCAGTTTTCATAATTAGCGCGCCACATTACAATGGCCATTTTCCGCGCCAACCGCAACGCGCGCAAAAATCCGGTGCGAATTTATTTCCGCCATCCGTGCGTCGGTCAATTGAATGAGCTCGAGAGAAAAAAAAAAGATCCAAATGACATCAGCATATAGGTATTGTACGTGCGTGCTTATGAAGAGAAAATGACGCGCAAAAAGGCGACAAAATGACCGAATATGAATGAATAAACACACCCTCTCATGCATCAAAATGCTGACGATTATGAGCGCTTGCATGTGACTATTGATTCGAATGCGAAAACCGAAATTAAAGTCAACCCCGTGTCGTTTCTTTTCGCTGCCACCGCACGAAAAATCTCACGCTCGTTGGGAATTCGCCACGACGCGACGTTGCAACGGCGGCAACGGAAAAAAAAGCTATTACGTTTAATTAGAATCTGCAATATCGAAACGAGTCGAACGGAGGCAAAAAAAGCGGCTAAGGGAAGCAACGGGCGAATGCAAAACGTGAATGAAGATGCGATGGTGCTCCCTCGACGCAAAAGAGAAGCGTGTGCGAGCGGTGGCACGCCGTCGTATGTTTTGATCAACCGCTGCCGCCCGTCCGAATGAAAAGAAAAACCATTTGCAAATTATTTTTTACACCCCGAGAAAAAGTCGAAGCGCGTAATTGTTATATCGAAAAGTCGCACCCCCTCCCCCCATATTCCCCGTCGATTTCCCCAATTTGCTTTTAATTTAATTTGAAGTGATTCCGGCGCAGTGCCACGTTCGTCTATCAATTCGTAATTCGCTAATTACTCTCTTATCTTGCGACACTTTCTTTGCGTCTCTTGAACTGTGCGCCGCGCGCAGAAAAACGACGCCCAGCTGAAAACAAAAGCACACCCCCCGCGGCCGAGTGTCGCGCTCAGCGAATAAAGAAACTTAAATGAATTTTCTTTATCTGCATTATCCGCTTAATCTTCGCGAGACTTATGTGACTTAACAATGTCACCGCTACGGAAAGTTTGTGCGAAGGACGCAATAGCAAAATTTGGACCACGAAACCGAAAAATTAAGCGGAAAGCACACACAAACACGCACATGCGCGTAGGCTGCTGCCTTCCGACGCGCAAGATAAAACAACATTAAAAAGATTTTTAAATCTCGACTTGTTCATCATCTCTCCTCCCGGGCCCGGCCGCGTCGTGCATCCACTCGTTTTCATTTACTTACTACCGCGCGCGCCGGCGACCGCGTTCTACTTGCAACGAGATTAATTTCACGAAACCTTTAGCCCGCGCACACCCACAGCGACGGCGAAGGGTGAGCGGGAGCACCGGCTCGGTCGCGAAGAAAACGCGCCGCGAGGAAGGACGATAAGATGAAACCCGGGCGCGAGGAGCGCACAATGCGTACCGGCAAGTTATTACGTAACATTATAGCCGGCGGCGTTACGTTACTGCGTTTGCCGCCGACGCCGCGGCGTCCTTGCGACACGAGATGTACTTCGCGGCGAGCAGCGCCAACAAAACAGACGCAGAAAGGGCTCGAGCGCGCGCGGCAAGTTCGCGAATTGCCATCAATGCGCACCCACTCTCGCACCACCACGCCGCATCATCCCGGGTTAGTACAGGGCCGCGGCCCTATACAAATTGTTTCGTTCGCTCCTCGGGTGGAGTGCGCATTATTATCTGGTTTGGGTTTTGATGCTTGAGGTGCTTTAACCTCTTCACCGTCAGTTCTGGATTAAGAATATTCCACCTAGCGCGCCAACGCGTCGTGAAGATCATTAAAAATCCAAGCACTAATTTAACGTTAATTAAGTTTGGAGCGCCAAAGAGAAAAAGAAAATGCGCACGCATAACTTCACGGTGAAGGAGTTTTTCACGATTGAATGCCACGACGCGACGCGACGCGACAAAACCGAACTGTATGCAAAGCGCTCGGCGTAAGTAGATGCTATCAACTTACAAGGAAACGACTTAAAGGCGCACTACGATGCCAACAAAGACCTGCGGCGCACTATCTCTCGACGGTGCCTGCCTGCCGACACGGCGGGAGTCTATTATCGAGTTTCCTACAACCGCCGCAACGCGCGAAAAACGACGCCACTTACTTGCTAATGATTAATTAATAATCCGCCGATGTTATGCCGTTGCGTCCCAGCCGGAGCAGCACAGCCGGTTTGCGCGCGCGCTTTTTTCTTCGCTCCCGCTTTTAATGAATTCATGATCGCTAATGCAATTAGAAAATTATAAACTGCGGCGTCGTGAGGCGCAAAACGAATGAATTATGAATGGCCCCGCGCGTGCGGCGCCCCCGCTCCTCGCTTTTATTTTTCCTGTGTCGTCTTTCATTCTAAAGCGGAAACGGGTACGTTGCGCGTGCGTCGCCCTGTCAATTAAATAGTTTTTTAACGAGTTTCGTAAATTGTCCGTGCATGGGGGTAATTAAAGGGCTACACCATATGTTTGTGTGCTGTAACAACATCCACAGTGCCACCCTCTGCGTCTTCTTCGGGTGCGTCTTCCACATCGTTTACGCATGTTTTCATTTCGTCGGCGATGATGGCAAAATAAAAACACGAACCAATCTATTTTCATAGCGCAAGCCGCGCGCAGTAGCAGCAGCAGCAACCCTCACAATGTATATGTGGAAACCGCAATTTTGAAAATACTCCTCCGTTTCATGCACTCCTGCCGACGCGCGCCGACGCCGAGAGGCGACGCATGGCCCTGGCGTCGCGTTGATGTTGTGAACGACGTGATGGATTACCGCCGATGCCCACCCCGACGTTCATGTTCCCCCTACGAGCGCGTGAATGCGTGCGTACTCTTCGGCTGCCTCCACGTGTGCATAACGCACGTCCACCCGGGGAAATATATTGTCAAGCCAATGGCCTCGGTGACGGCCTGTCATCACTCAATTAAATATTTAAACACTTCATAATAACAACGCATTTGGTTCTATTAAGCGCGCCAAGTGCGGGCGATGTTCGGGATCAACGGCGTGAAGCAAAAAGAAGACGACGAGAAAGACGCAGAAGTTACGACTGGCGGCGGTTAATTTGGTGTTTTTCTCACGGAAACTTTTATTTGGGGGCCGGTTTTTAAGAGTCGGCTAAAAGGCGCTTAAGTTGGAATTGATCGTCCTGCGGAAACCCACCATGTGGAGGACGAGGAGGAATGGGGAAAAAAGTAAATAAAAGTTGGGCGAGCAAACGCCACTTGTTTCGCCGTTGCGTTTGCCTACATATTTGGCAATAAACTTCAAAAAGGCTTGGCTGGTGAGGGGGCGCACGCGCGAGCGCGCCCGCAAGCCGTCATCCCCTGTGCAGGCGCGGCTCGCGCGGTAATACCGGTCTCAGATTTATGATTAATATCTTTAAAAGCATATTTTCTCCCAGTCGGTGCGACCATAATATCATCCTTCATCTCCTCCCGCCCGGTGCGAACTTTTCGGTTTGTGGCGACGGCAGCGACTCGCGGAGTCTCTCTCCCAGTAAGAATTCAATTGATAGTGATAAATTTCGTCGATGTGAATCAGCAATTTATTATTTATTGCTTTATTATGTTTTCAAGTAAAAATTTCCGGTGAGAATGAAAACAGTTGATTTTGAAACATTCGCCAAAACAGCAATCATGTAAATAATATGCATCACGAAGCGCCGCGACTATAAATAAATTAAAACGCACTCGCATTTTTTTAGTGAATAATGAAAAGCCCTGCACTCGAAATCAATTCGGAAATCCGCTTAAACCACTCGCAAACGCGACAAATTGTGACGCAGCCGCAGTTTTTGCAACGATTCACACCCCCCACGCGTATTATCGAATAACATCTCGTTGTTGTATTGCATTTCCACGCACAATAAAAAATTGGGAATAAAACGTCAATGCATTTTATAGAAAAACCCACAAAAAGATTTGAGCGAACCATGTATCGGTCCACTCTGCCGGCGAATTAATTGCGGCTCGCATATCGAGGGGCGCACGTTTGCCCCGTGTTGCGAGAATTGCGTTTCCGCATCGCGCTTTTTGCAATCGGTGCGCTCCCCGAAATCGGCGATATCGAGCCATTACGAACCCCCGCGCTGCTGACGGCGCGGCGGCGGGCGCCCATCTGTCCAGTGCCCGTCTATCAATCAATTAAAAACGCTTAAAAACGCGCCCGAAATTACATTTCCAATAATAATTATTTTCGATTGCAAATCGCTGTGGCGTGTATGTACACGTACGTGCGTAACGCGTTTGAAGTGCGCCCACGAGACGCGGCGGGTTGCGCGTCCCCAGATAGACAGCGAAAAAATAGATTTTTTGGAGTATTGCGATCCGTTAGCTTTTTGCCGAATTGCCCCCGATGGCAGCAAAACGACGCATCAATCTGCGTGTGTATGTGGCTGCGTGCGCATTCGTCGAATTACTAATTAATGGGTGAATGATTGATGGTAATAGTTTAAAACTTAGCCGAAAAAACGGGCGACACGAATTTGCCAGCGCTGTGACGGCGCATGGATGGACGGACAGACAGCCTTTCGGAGTAAATTGAACGGAAATAGTCGCAACCTGACACCCATCATAAACTCTCAACTAATAGCGCACAGTAGTGTTTTTTGCACCCATTGCGTTCTTCTTTTCAGGTTGCAGGGTTAAAAAGTGTTCGATTTTTTGGGCGTTGTGTTTGAGAAAATGTACAAAGAGCGCTTGTCAACCTGTGCGTAAGATGTGTGGGAAAATGTAATACGAATTTCTTACTATTACTAGTTTGATTGGGAATTATTGTGGACGGTTATAAAATCTCTAAACAGCAATTTCAGTCAATAATTTTTGTTTACATGCAGTCACAACATACGCGCAATTAGCTCGTCAAACGCAATTTGTCCATTTTCGTAAATCACAGCACGGAACACGGAAAACAAATGATTACAAGCGCGCTGATGTATAGATAACATAACACGACACTAACATAACATTGCGAATGAGCAGCGAAAGAATATTATACATTCGTGCACGCAACACGAAACAATCGCGAATAAACCAGTCGCGCACACGTCGCCCCACCCACAAGCAGCAAAATAAAGTCGTTTGAAGGTTGCGTGACCGTCTTCATATCATCAACCACAACAATCATGTAATCAATCATACATCAATGCATCGACTCAATATTATTATTTAATTATCTCAGAAATCAGCGGTTGAATTAATTTTCATTCTTCAGCAGCGTATTATTAAATCTCGCAATTCTTTGCACAACCCTAGTCAACTCCTTCCCAGCATCGTTCACTATTTACTCATTCATTTTCGAACTCGGAAGAAATCCGATTAGTAATGCGTCGACGGCATTTCGCCCGAACTTGACTCATTACTCAATAAAAATCCATTCCGATTGAAATGTTCGATTTAAGCGATGTCGAAGGCGCGTCTCCATTCTTCAATCAGCTCGAATTGAAAACGCGAGGGCGGCCCCCAAAGCCGCCTGAATGCAGTTTAATGAATCAAAGCACAAATAACTACAATAACTACTTTAATTGCGCCGTCGCATTTTGGATTTCGGTGAAGTCATCCATGCGCCCGAAAACGAAAAATCGACGCATATAAAAAGCGAGATAATCCGATCATAGTGCATCGAAATTACGGTGTTGTTAGTGCCCGAGCGGCGCCTGATGATCGCCGATAATGTTGTGCACAACAAAATGGAAAAGCTATATAAATGCACCGATACGAATCGCAGCAACCGTTTAATTATCGTTCGAAATTGATTTGTCGACCGCGGACGTCTGCGCTGTATAATTAAAGCGCGCGTACGAAACGCTAGCCGATAATTGTTACGTCAATAGATGGATTGAGGGAGTCCCAAATGCGGAGAGATCACACGCGTGCGCGCGCGATCCATTAAGCGGATTGCGTTGGACATGCCGAAATTACCTGCAACTGGCGATAGCTTCGTGACGACGCACCATCTCGTCTTCCACTGCAATACACACACACAGAGAGAAACACATATTAGTTATGATCATATTCGAAATGCCCCTACGATTGTCTCTGATCCCTACTGTTCATCGCATATGGTGGATAAATCATGAGCATAATGCTTCTTTCTTCAATTTACATAATTCACAAGTGCGCAGAGGTACCATTAGAGTACCATGACCCAAATCAGGGGGGAAGAACGGAAGAAGCGCAACGTAAGAAAACAATGCGGATTGCGAGGAAAGCAATTCGATACTCTTCGCCCCGTTGGAATCCTCAATGGGTTTATATTTCATTGCCGACGACGGTTGTCTATTCAAGGTGAGTTCTTTTAATACGTCAAATTGCATACACAAAAGCACGCGCGCGCGCACGCACACGTGCGAAGCAATGCGTGTACGGATAAGCGGAAACTCTCGCGAGCGCGAATACAATCCGAGCAACGTTTGATGTTTCCAGTCCAGACCAACCCCTGGATATCCGCCTCTCTCGCACTCTCGCATCTCGTCAGTTTTCTATGTTGTAAATTATCGAAGGACCAGAAGGGGCGGTGCGGCCGCCTGTCAAACGCAAGACGTCGCCCGGGGGATACGGCCGATACGCCGAATACTAAACGCCATATAATGGAGCCGACGAGAGTAGATATACAAGGAATTTACACGAATTAAAGGAACACACATCCACGCATACAAACACCCACCACCACCATCGCGGTGTGTGCAACGGTGTGCCGACCGAGAGTTTGTTTTATTGAGGACGACGATGATGACGAGAGCGGCGGCCGCCGAGATTGTGCGTTGATATGCAAAGCGCGTCGTCGCGTCGCTGCCGAACTCGATTAATCGAACTCCACGAGCACTAATCGATCATTACATTGCCGAACTAATTGTGGGTACGATGCGAAATCAATGTGCGATCATAGTAGGGTTAAGCGTGTGTGTGTGTGTGTAACGGGCGATTATTTTCGGCAACGCTCGAGAAATGCAATTAGACGACGCCGACGGCGCAAATTACGCTCTAGAGCTAGCGCGAGAAAAGAGAAAAAAACACACGCTCGCACACACAAATTGGCACGGTATAGAGCTGATCATCAATGAATGTGTCAGAAGGTTTGAAAAGGGTTACGGGGCATTTTTGCGGTCGAAGAACAACATGAGTGCGCACGTTTTCGCACACGATGATGGGCGGTCGCAGCAGCGGTGTTGCATGCGAAATTGCGCCCCCTTCCGAAACGAAATTTTCCACCAATTCAGCACGCGAATCATTATGGAAATAAAAGGCCGCCAAAACGAAAAGAAATTGCCTTTCAATAATTTAGTGCGCTGGAGAGAAAAGAAAAGGCGAAATCCATTATAATGTCTGGAGGTCAAACAACATAGCAACCCTTGATTTTCGCACCTGAGATTTTTTTTGCAAAACCGTCTTTGTGCAACTCTTTGAACTTTTTTGCACGAGCACGAGTTTTTAATACCCCCCCCCCCCTCGCAACACAAAACCCGTTGTAAATCACACAGGTAATTATCGAAATATTCATTCTGCATTTTAATCGCTCGTTTCGCACGACCCGCGCCCTGAAGAAGCACTTTCCCGCCCGACTTTTATACGCAGAGCGCTTTTTTTGTGGCCCAGAAAGGCTACGAAGAGTTCACGGAAGACAACAAGGGTACGCACCCGACGCCACTACACCACTTTAAAAGTAAAAGTGAGAGATATATCACGCCGTCTAATGGTTATTTGCCAACAAATGGGCTATTAAGCCGGCGTCCGCGGATCGTGCCGCGGGTGCAGCGGGGGGGGGGGGGGGGGGGGGGGGGGCGGGGCCGGCCCACCCCGG
>JARJDR010011041.1:0-10007 GCA_030264135.1 Myllaena sp. GC000078 | reverse complement strand
TTTGTCTCTTTGTTGCAGATGTATTCCCTTATCGTGCACACGCGGATTTGTCATTTTTATTCTCATTTCAATCGCAATCGCATTCGCACATTCGCACTCGTGCTCACTTATTATCGATTCGATATGCGCGCCTCTGTGCCCCATCGTCGTCTCGCACCCGCTCTCTTTCCGATTAATTCGCTCCGCAAACAGTTTTCCCGCTTGCTATTCACATATTTTCTTTGCGACTCGCATTCGTTCGCATTTGCTACGGGGGGAATATTTGCCGCTTGTGGAATTTGAGATTGAAAATATCGACAGCGAGTGACAATTACCAAGTACGCGCCAGAATTGTATTTTTTAGCCCATCGCAAGTATCACCAGCCAGCAGCAGGAGCGTAAATCCAGCAAAGGATTAACCCTGCGCCGGTTTCCTCTCTTCATTGTCATAACATAAAGCAGGCGGTGAGGGGGAGGATGTGCATCGTATACATTCCGAAGGGGGTGTTGTTGCCAAATGATGAACCGTGAATGAATGCCATGCTGAAAATTCGGCGCAAAGAAAACAATGGAAGGGCAACGGCCGAAGAAAAAATTAAAAAAAAGAAGCTCGAGTGGGGTGTAATTAATTTTTGTTTTCAGCGCTCGATCGTGTTGCGTTGTGTTTTCCGCCAAGAGGGAGTAAATATTTAGCATTACAACGCACCAACTGCTTTGTTGTGTATCTTACTCGATATTACTCATTTTTAGCTCGCTGGGGAGTCGCAACAAAAAAAAAAGAAATACCGAGGGAGCAATGAATAGTATCATTTCATTGCACGTAATAATAATAAACTTTTTTCGGCCTGCACAACCAACCCTCGAGAGTTTCAGGGAGCGGCGCGGCTGGGCGGTGAATGGGGGAGTATGGGGATTTCACACGCACGTCCAAAATCCTTTGCAACGAGCTTTTCGTCGGGATTTGCATAAACCGCGCGCTTTGAATATTGCACAGCGTGCCGTTGCCATTCGAAACCGCAATACGTTATTACTCTCTCACGCACGCACGGGCGTATAAAACCCGCTAAATAAAACGCTCAAACGGCAAAGGAATCGAGTGTGTAAATCGTAATAATTACATTTCGCGGTTGCGTTTATCACGCGTGACGCCCGCGCCGTGCGATTTATGCACATCTCTAAACCGTCGATTACGGGCATTAAATAAGTAATGTCAATATTGTTTCGGCGTAAACATGGGACGGGCTATAAAAATATAATTGAAAAAAAAGCAAAATCGGGCGAGGGGAGCAACGAATACACAAAATACGGTGAAAAGCAATTCGAACAAGAGACGACAAACGAAAATGATTTCTGGCGACGTGTATAAATGTAAGATATTCTTTTATGTACTCTGCAGATTTCGCTCGTATCTTTGGCGACGGAGACGAGAAGAGGAAGAAAAGACGAGAACTTCCTAAATGACTTTCCATTACTGCCGGGACCGCTCCATTGACATCGGCCATCGACATGGTCATTGCTTATAATATCCTCGCCGCCAATTTCGCTTCGGTATCACTGCTATGGTACGTTTTTCGTTATTATCTTCCATCGCGAAAAATATCTTCTTGCACGCTGCACGTTATAGACATATACACATTGTTTGCTCGAAATTGGACGCTCGCTTTAATAATAAATGAGTTGTCGGTTCGATAAGGCCAGCGCCTGCCGCGCGGCTGCCGAAGGAAGGGAATCAATGAAGATATTGCTCAACGAAGAAATCAACGAAGGAAGGCAAAGGTCTTTTGATAATCTTTATATTAGTTTTCAGGAGGGTGCCGGCGGACAGGAAACAGAGCGGAGCGATAAAATAATGGTCGTGCGCGTTGTCTTAATGGTGATGTGACACAAGTCAACCGATCGGAAAAGAGGCAATGAAACATGTATTTTGGAATACGTGTGTGCGATATGCTTGGTTACATTATTTAATGGGACACCATTTCGTTTCCTTGATATCGCCCGGATAAACATAGTTTTATTGCCACGACTATAGTTTGATTATCAACGGAAATGTCAGCGAGACTTGCAGGTATTTATTTTTCGCAATTAAGTTAGCAAATGTGAATGAAGGCTTAGCCCGAATCGAATTTAGTCTTTTTTTCGTCTCTCCGCTCCCTCATTTTCTTCCGGACCGCAATCGCAATCGCACACAATTCTGTTTCCCGGCAGGGGAGGGACGACGCCGACGCACAGGTTGATTCTCCGCAATTTTCGGCCTTTCTCTGCGATTTCGTCCCACCAGTGTATACGTATATATTCGCAGCGCAAATATCTTCATTCGCCATGATCGAAAATCACCTATTGATATATCTTTCGGATTTATTTAATTCCATTCGTTGATTTCATTTTATTTCGCTTTCAGATTCTTTTTCTAGTAGGTACTTATGTAAATTGCAAAACAGCGAGATCAATTGAACGTGCGAGAAAATTACTACACCTAGATTGCGATGGAGATAAAGATAGAGATGGTGAAATTGATTACGACATGGTTTGCGGCAAAAGGGGAAAAATTAATATCCGGAAAAGCCTGCATGCTTCCTCTTTGGTGTGTTTGCACGTCTGGCGTGTGCGAGTGTGTCAATAGTCCTTAAAGCCGACGCCTTCGAGCGAAGGACTCTACCTACTGACTGACGCGAGCACATTTCGAGTGCTTTTTTGCGTACAACGCACATCCTGCGAGGATGGAAAATGTTTAGGCGCATCGCCAGCGGCCACTGGACGAACGTGAGATAAATCTAAATCTAAATAAGATAGGTCCATGTTTCTGAGGTGAAATTTCCTAAAATTCAACGTCAATACATCATCATTTGGTCCATTTTCATTTAAATTTTTAATTACCACTTTGCACATGCATGTGAATGCTTGCGTTTCCTTTGTTTGTTGTATTTTTAAAAAAGCGGGCGCGCTGAAAATCTGGCAACACACAATAGAATTACGAAATGTTTGTAAATTAAAAACCATTCGCTACACAACCGTATCTTTTTCACTACGGCAGCGCTCGCGCTATTTTCGACCACCTGTTTCTATCGCAGGGAGCAAAATTAAATTACACCACCTTTTAATTACACGCCCACTTTTTCAAATGCAATTTGTAGCTAAGCATAAAAAAGTTGATTGTTATAAAATGATAAGGTATTTATGATGGGTATAATAATACCACGACAATAATCGTTTAAATTTATTTAAATTTAAGTAGCTCAGCGATGCCAAAGAATAAAAATGCGACGATAATCTTTCATAACACACCCACCCTCCTCCCGCCGACACCCAAGCGCTTTTCTTACCGCGCAGTGAGCGAGTGCGAGCATGAATAAATCTCGGATGCGAATATAAAAAACGAATCAATTTGTATTCGCGAACACGCGCATTTTAAAGTCTAATACCCCATTCCCATTCCCCGCCCTTGGCACCATCGCGTCTCGTGCTACTACCGCGCCGGTGGTGTTATAAAATATCGCCGGCGAATTTATATCCGGCTCGTGCGCACGTTCGCTCCGCTTTAAACTTTCCCGAATTCCTCGCTCACCTTCATGCCAAAAGTCACACACCACCAAAGTCAAAGTTGTAATAAAATTTTTGCAATCGCCATTGATGATTACATTGCAATAGGTTTGATTCCTTTCCTAATGATTAGTACATAATGATTTTTAATGGGGGGTATTTTCGTTGGACAGGAAGTAGAATTCAGACAAGGGCGGATTTAGTATCACACATCGCTCCCATAATCGCCTCGCCTAGGCTACGGCTATGATATGGGATGTCGGCGCGAGGGATTGGCGCCACGAAAAGAATGTTCTATTTTTGTGATTTATCGCCCAACGTAAGCGCGCGCGTCGAGGTGTTGACCCTCATCTTCCTCGCTCCCATCCTCCAAGCGCAACGCAGGAAAATTACAAGTTTTATTACCATTCGCCCAATTTGAAATTCGCTAATTTGAAGCCGGCTGTAATTAATGGCCGCAAGTAGTTTACAGTCGAACAATAATGCCACTAAGACAAATCGAGCGCGCGGGAGGGGAAGTTTAGTGACCGTTTAAATTAAAGTAATTGCCAAGTTAAAGATTGCCTTGCGAGTAAATACGCGCAATCTCTTGACTGTAATCCAACATAATCGCCCATCAACCGCACCAACTAATTGATGCTCCTCCATTCCTCCCTCTCTCCCGCAGAGTAATAATATACTTTTTTCTCTTTCACAGGAAATCGTAATAGTTGAAGTTATTCGCTGGGCTACTACACGCTTTGAATATGAATAAAACGCTGAAATGGTGTCCGGATGGTGTTCTACTTTTCGAATATGAACCGGATGCCTGGGACGGCGTGGGCGAAAAGTTGGTAGCAAATTATCAAGAAGAAACTTACCGTCGTTGAGAAGTTTCGAGACGTTCGAGCGCGAGAGGAAGTGCTGAAAGACGCGCACGCCGCTCTTCAGCAGCGACAGCACCTGCATGACGTTCTCGATGAACGTGACGTTGCGCACGACGGCGTTCGCCGGCAGCGGGGCGGCGCGGTCTTCTTTCGCCACCGTCATCGCTTGGTTCGATTTGCCGCCGGTCAGATTCGACGCATGCGGCCGTTCATCATCATCATCATGATTATCCTTGCGATCGGTGGGTGCGTGGAAGAGATAATCGTCGACGACCAGCAGAACGCCGTTTGGTTGGATGTCGCGCGTGTCGAGCACGCGCACGCCGTTCACCAGCCAGCCGTCCTCCTTCGCCGCGAGTGTCACATTGCGACCCCCCAGCGTGGTGTATGTTTGCATCCGGCTGGCGTTGAGATCGACACGTGCGCCAAGGACTATGTGATCGCTGAGCAGGCGTTTAACCACGTCGGGTTGTTGCAGTTGCAGATGGTCCCGTTTATGATTGTCCTTGGCGAGGGCTTTGTTCTTCGGCGCAAGGATCGTGAAGGGTTCGTCTGCAACCAATTACAAAAAGGTATTTATTTGCTGAATCAAGAGTACTTGTTAGTTGTGTTGATGTTTCGTATTGTCATTTAGCACAATCACACTGGACAATGTTCAGCTAGAAAAATACAATAAGTAAATAAATCTGGCAATGAAAATGGAAATGGAAATTGAGTTTGGGAAAGTTTACAAGTAAGTTTACTGTTCACAACTACAGAGTAGTATATTTCTCAGTTGTTTATGCGAATTCTAAAAATCTAAAAGTTTTCAGAATTTCGCAATGCAATGCAACGAAGACGAACAAGAAGCAAAGCAATTGAACTACATAGAATTACAACGGCGCACCAGTTGGATGCGAAAGGGCGTGAAGGGTGGCAGAGCAATGGCACGTCCTCGTTACTTTTATTGCGCTGCCCGCCACCAATTTTTCTCTTTGCCGATGTTTGCACGTAACAACCATTACCCGCGTTTCTTTATTTTGCCAATGTACACACACACACACACTGAGCGCGAGCATCTGTGGGTCGCATCCAGCGAATAACATAAATAACGTTCTCTCTTCTTGCTAGTTTCGCAGTGCAATGGTGTCCTACATGCAGTCTGCTTCAATGGGTTGCATCGAATAAGTGCATGCTTTCATCTATTTATCTTTTAAGGGCGGGACGGTGTAAATTCGATCGTAGAGGATACGAGTGGATGGCAAAGAGGGTGCAAACAAGTCGAAAACTATAGAGTTTTGATGTTGGTTGTGAAAGGCCAGGACGAGTACTGCACACTGCACACGTCATATTTCAAAGCTGTCGAGCGCCGGCACCACCCACCGGCCGCGTGTTCATTTACTTATTGTTTGTGGCGCGACAATATTCGCATCGAATAACAACCATGTAGTTGGCGTGGTGCAAGAACAACAAACGCACCAAACTCAACCACCCACCCACCCACCACACATGTGCACACATCCCATGCAACATGTATCGTTGAAACGTGATGTGCTCAGCATTCAGTTACAAACGTACTGTTATTTACTACTTTTTCAGATTCAAATCTTAATGGATTTGCAATAATATTTAAGTTTAAATGAAGAATTTAATGTTGGAAGGGTGTGTAAAGTATTGAATGTGTTTTTTGGATTTTCGCATTGAATTGAAACCGAGCGGAATGGAATGGCATATTGTGATGAAAATGCATGCACGTTGTACATTACACGAGATATGCACGTTGTTTTTGAATACTACTCCTACATTTCCACTTCAATTGCATTGGTGTGAAGAGAGCTCTCTCGCAATTGATTTTTCCTGTTTCCTGCTCCATGCTCCATGCACCATGTTTGCGCGTGGTATGAAACTTTTGCATTGCAAACTTAAATTCAAATTTATTTCGTGCATTATACAATTGCAGCCGCACAAAACTACGTGGAATTTTCACTGTCATTGCCATTATACACATGGGCAACAACTAAACTTGGAAGCATCCGCGACAGCAGCGCTGGGATAAAGAAGAAGTTTCAAGCGGAGGAGTGTGGTAAGTGATTCATAATGCGCGCCCCCACGCAAAACGCGAAACGTAAAACTTTTGTCCATCCGCTGCAGCAATCCAATCGAGCACTCTTCATTTCCTCTTCACCACCCTTCACCACCGCGGCGGCGGTTACATTATGCACTTTTAAATATCGCTTCCCGTCTTCTTCTACTTCTTCTTCTTCTTCCTCGACGACGAAGGCGAACTTTACTTAATGTCTAATTGATCGTCGTCACTTCATTTACCGGTGACGCGCTCTCCTCATTTCCCTTTTGCCACTGGCTGCGCGCGCGGGTGGGCGAGAAGAAGGAGGGTGGCTTAGAGCGACGCTTTTTTGCGTTCTTTATTTGCTAAGTGCTTCGACTGCCTTCCCGTCGACGTCGACGTCGACGATGGGTGGCGTTCATCGGAGTTGAAGGAAGCGCGCAGGAAATGAAGAAAAAACGACCAGCCAGCGCCTCGCGCCCAGCGATAAATAACGTCGTAAACGGCGGCTAATGTGTTTATTCAGGTGTGGTATGTGAGCAACTAGCAGAAAAATGCAATACATCAAATTTCCGCCCTCCCTTTCTTTCATTCAGGGCATTAGAATTAATTAATTCTTAATCTCCGCGCTCGGCGGAAACAATTCCGATAAATTCGCAGAGATAACGGTAAACATGTACTCGTAGCGGCGGCGGCGTGCGGGGAGAGTAGATACATACAATAACATTGAGACAATTATTATTAGTCAGACGACGCGGGCGGGTGGCTTAAAATCCAGCATAATCTAAAATAGAGTTACCCCCCCAGCGTTGCCTTCATTTATCTATTCATTCGTCGTGCTGTTATACGCCGCCACCGACGCGAATGCGATGGGAGTGATGGTGATAAATGATGCCGCCCGCGAGGTAAATACACTACGAACGATGTCGTGATGAGATAAATCCCCTTCACCATCAATTCCGAAATGCGCGCGCAAAAATACTGCATATTAGTTGTTGCGACTATTAAATTTCATTTTTCAATTGCAGAAAGTTGGCTGCGAGACATGTGATGATCATCATCATCAAGCGGACAAATCGCGAAAGACATCAAGAAACAACACCAAGCATCAAAAAGTGAAACTGGGCGCATCTCATCATCATCGTCGTCATTGTCATCGTCATCATCATTAGGTACGACGTTGGTTTCTCTTGTTACCACTGATTATCCGTTACTCCTTTACTTTCCACCATCTGCCTCTCCAATCTCTTTCTCGTTTTATCCTCCACTCAGAGAGAGAGTGCAATTGCGATCGGATATCTTCTCCTCTCACCCCTCCTGAAATACTAATCACTGGAAAACGTCGTCCTCGTCATCTTGCACGCGATTCGCTTTTGTGATACTTTGCGATGCTTTTGTCAACTCGCACAATGCGCCATGCGCAACCCGCCTCGTCGCCGCCGCCCGCGCACCACCCCCCGAGCATCCCAGTAGCAGGGATACGGTTAATCAAGTGGTTGAAAGCGAGCGGATGAGAGATGGGGCCCGCTCCGCATCGCATCATCGCATCATGCGTGAGTAGCATTAGAGAGGAAAAATGCGGGAGAGCACAGAAAAAAAATTGCGGGTTGGAAGGAGGAATTTGTCGAAACGCAGGGCGAAGCGAATAGATTGAAGTGGGTTGCTGGGACATTGATTGAATGTATTTTTTTCCTTTTGCTACCATCCTCGTAGCCTTATTTAGTAGCGAAATTAACTCGTTACCAATTAAAAATCATGCAATTTGGTGACTGTAAACGGTTATTGGTGGTTATTTACGTCTGACAAATTTCAATTTCGTATTATTGCGTTTTGCTGCGTGTATTTGCATAAATGCGCGATGGGAGAATGCAAATTCCCACTGCAAACAACAAACAGTTTGGGTCATTAATATAAAATTACGACATACGTGCGCATTATTGCGAGTAAATATCATCCACGCTGAATGAATTGATGGATAAGTGCTGGAATGATGATCATATTATGTGCAATTCGATATTTCATTATGCATGGCAAACATAACCAGTTTACATCAATATACAATTACTTATTTTTGTAGAAGTGCTACAATAATAGTTAAAAATAATTTATTAGTTATTCCAAGTACATATAATAATCAATTCATAACGTCTTGACATGTTCAACCACTATTTTATAATTAACATCAAATTTTCGGATTACTTGCCGAATGATTGGACTCATTTTAAATTCGTTCTAATTTTTAAACTATTGATCCGATTTGAATAATTTTTACAACATAACAAAATTCACTTATTTTAATTTTACATCAATTATTGTTCAACGGCAAATATTCTCCGAAAAGTTAACAATCCATTCAGATACTGTACAGAAGGTAAAATAAACATTCCACGCGAAATAAAGGTACACACTTTATCACCTCGGCGATTCATCTTCCTCCTTGGAAGTCGTCGACAAGCCGAAAAGCAACTTGCGCGTGGTGGCAAATGGTCGGAATTCCACGCGATGTGGTCTGCGCGCGCGCGCGCCACGCCACGACACCGGCAATTTACCGAGAAATACATTAAAACCTCAACTCGCACCTCGCTGGCGATGACTAATGAATTCCGATTGAATTCGAACATTATCACATATTTAAACATGCGCTCGTTCATCATCGTCACGTCCGCACTTCACACCTGCGCTGCGCTGCGCCGCGGCGACACGTACGTACGTACTTCACTCGGTGCGGTGGGTGGACCGACCGCGAGCGTTAATGAACTCTTTCATGCACGAGAGCAATATACCGAGTGCAGCAGCAAAACGAGCGGATAGCGATGGCAACACAACCGCTGAAACACTTGGTCTTTGGTCAAACAGCGAATAATGAAAATTGGAAATGTATGATTTATGAATTGCAAGATGATGATGATGATGATGGACCACACCCGACATACCTGACCTCCTCATTGCACCTGACGCCTGACGTGCCTTGCATATCATTGCGATGCGATGCAAATGAACCAGGCGCACAATATACGCGTTGATTATAGAGATATCATTTAATTGCATCTAATTGTGATGAAAAACTCACACATGAAATCATGGTTCTCCGCTAATGATTCATTATACACGGGTGTCATCCCCCATTTAGCATGCTTTCTCATCAATAAGTGGCGCAACGGGTTTAATTAACGTGCCACCCTCATGGCGAGCGTCATTTCCATTTCGTTTTGTTTGTCGCCATATCTGATGGTAATCAGTTGGCGAGAGAAATTCTTCTTTAATGTCTCCTCGCATTGCGTTGTGCAACATTAACCATTGTAGCCAAGTATGTGTGCAATGTATTTATACAGTCGTTTTTCCCTAATGACTTTAATTCGTTCGTCCACTTTAATTCCAGCGAGCGTGTCGTGCGTGCCTCCGTCCCGTCCGTCCGTCCGGTGTCAACGTTCCCAGGTTATTTGTTTTCCACCGTCGGCATCGTCGACGTCGCTCGTTTTCATTCGACGGCGCCGACTTACATTGGCCTTTTGTGCGCGGAGGAAATTAATTTTTAATTGGCATTTTATTAATTCCACAGCGTAGATTTCTCCCTTCTTCAT
>JARJDR010011032.1:0-34471 GCA_030264135.1 Myllaena sp. GC000078 | reverse complement strand
GCTTACTGAGTTTTTCAAAGAAATTAATAATTATCGTACGAGAATATATAGTCGCCATTATTGAAACATGATTGAAAACATCAAAGTGTCATACACTCCCATATACACTCCACTCAAAGGCTAATAATTTATTTTCTCGTCGATAATATTGACAAGGGCAGACAATGTCATCCTGCTTGGACAGCAATAAACATCATTGTGTAAAAACGACCTTAGCATTTAGAAATGCCATAATCTGTTTAATCATTGTTTGTAGACTAGTCGCAATTTACTTTAGAAAGCTTGTTTTTTTTGCTAATTTTGCTAATTTATGAAGCGGAGCCACAATGACAGTTTGCCAAGTGCCAAATAAGTGAAAAATAAGACTCAACGACTCAACTTTCAAACCAAAATTCAAAAAGAAACATGGCCGATATAATCCGCACGTGGTTGGAGAGCCAATTGGGCGTAATCGTCGACAAGCAAGCATGGGATGAAGACCGCGGCGGCGGTATAGTGGCCTCTTTGCTGCACTCCTTCGCGCTGCTCACCGACACCCAGCTAGCGACGGTGCGCGCCCGTCAAGGCAACGACTACGCCACCACCGTCGACCTGATGCGCACCATCATCCTGCAATTGGGCATTGAGCTAACACGCGAAGACTTCCAGGATGTGCTCCACGCCCGCGGCACCGCCGCCACAAAACTTCTCTACGAGCTGTACCTCGTCCTCCACGACAAGGACGCCATGCATTTCATCATGGCGGAGAAGTTGCGTCCGGCCGCCATTAAACACACGGCGCGCTTCGCCGTCGTGAGCGAATCGGGCGGCGAGGAACACGAGAGCAGTGTGCAGCCATTAAGCGTGGAGAAGTTCACCAATCCCCTCGCAGCGCCCCTGGACGGCAAGGAGGAGGTGGTTAGTTATCATATTAACAAGTACTTGGATCTAATGCGTCGTTGCAAGCAATCGCGCGAACAATACCTACGGGTGGTGAACGAGAAACGTCTGCAGAAGGAAGCAAAGCGGGTGATACCCATCTCCGAAGGCGAGAAGAAGAATAAGGAGGAGGAAGTACATAAGAAAGACGGCGTAGGCGATGACTTTAAAGTCGAAGACCTTCCGTTGGACGCGTGCAGTTTGGATGGGCAATCTATCGGTGATTTAATACGTGAAACGAAACGCGCTCAAGAGTTGAACGCGGTTGGTTTCCAACCGGATGCGACCGTTTCGCAAAAGATTGTGCGTGATATCCGGAAGAAAGGGCGTCGCATTGAGCAATTGCGCGAGGTGCGCGAATCTTTCCGAAGGGATATTCTGAAAAATCTCTGGGAGCGGCTGCTACGCGATCAGGAAGAGTACTTTAAGACGTATTTCGCTGTCAAGTTGCAGCAGCAGAGTTGCTACGAACAGGAAATGACGACGTGCTTAATAGCGGTGCGTGAAAGACGCGATGACATGTCGACGCAGAGGGCGGAATTACGCGCGAGGATTGCGGCGGCGAAAGAAGACGAGTTCATCGCGCATCTTATGCACGCCGACCGCAAGAAGGAGTACGAACGCACCAAGTACTACACGGAGCTGGAGCGGAAGCGCGCTTTGCATCGGAATATCTACGAGCGGAAGGTGCGGCGGCGTCAGGAGGCGACGCACAAGGCTTGCGGGGATGTGATGAAGGATTTGTTGGATATGGCATTCTATACGCTGGATTATAATGAGATGAATTGCAGCCCAATGCCGAGACGCAAGCGGGATGATTTGGCGAGATTGTTTGTGGCCCAGCAGCCGATTTACGACACTGTTTCGGATGTCTCCGATGTGATTACGCTGGAGTCGTCCTCCGATTTGAATCTGGATGAAGCCGATAATATTACTTACGTGGAGTTGGAGAGACAGAATGCCATGGATGATCTGACTTTTGAAGACTACCACTTGTTCAAGTGGCCGTGGGATTGGGAGAATTGGCTGGACTTTGAGCCTTATGAGGAGATGCTGCGTGGGATGAATATTCTCGGGCATGTTGTTCATCGTCTGTTGGCGGGGAAGTATCCGAAGAGGCCACCGCCGGTGCCGCCTGCAATCCACCGGAATGAGGTGGCTGCTTGTGTGACGGGCATTTACAACACCGATTGCCTGCCAGCTCTTGCGCAGCTCCTCAAAGGACGCAAGATCCAAGTGGTTACCATGCACGATTGCATTGATTATTGCCTGGAGCGCTTCCACGACGAAGTCAGCGAGGAGTACATGCAGGGTGTGTTTGAAGTGGAAACCACGCTGGCTCTCAAAGAGATTACCAACAATGCTAAAGGTAAAAAGGGTAAAGCAGACAAAAAAGGCTCCAAGAAAGGCTCCAAGAAAGGCTCGAAAAAAGACTCCAAGAAAGACTCCAAGAAAAGCTCCAAGAAGAGTCAAAAGTCCGCAGAAGAACAACCTGTTGATGTTCCGGCGTTCACGGATAAAATTATTCAGACTCCGAAACGCTTCCCGGACGAAGAATTGCAGTTGAGCGCAGCAGGGCGTGCTGGAAGGGCAGTGTTTGAAGCTATGAATCTCGGTATACCGCCCGATGAGCACCAAAATGCCGCGGCGATTGTCCAGTACTTGAAAAGCTTGCCGTTGGAGACGTTGGGCGGGTGGGTGCTGGTGAACTACCCGCAGACCATCCAGCAGGCGATTGCTTTAGAGGAGCATTTGTCCTGCACGCGCGTTGCTGTTGATTTGAAAGCTTTGCCGCCGGAGGACTGTTTGGATGAGGTGTTTGACTATGCGGAGGAGCGGCCGGGGGTGGAGAAGGTCAACCTGGATGAGCGTCGCAAGTCCAAACTGGTTGATGATCCCGCTGTCGATGTCGGCGACTTGGAGTACGACACCTTTCTCACGGCTTTTATAGAGTTGTACAATGTATCTCACGAGGAACCTATGCCCAGTGTGATTGAGTGTTTCAAATCACCGGCGAACAGCGTGTCGTTGTGCAAATTCTACCAGGATCAAGGCTGCAAGTATACGATGTTCTTAGAACAGTTTGACTTTGCTACCATCAAGCATCTGGGGCGATTGGTGCTTGGGGATTACGCGCTCCCCCTGAAAGATTCCGAAACTCTTTTTGCTGACTCTGCAAAGTTTGTGGAAGCTAACTTTGAGGTGTTGACCAATCCGGCATTTACATCGACTGTTGTCAAGGAGGGTTCAAAGCGACCTAAATCCAAGAAAGAAGATAAGAAGAAGAAAAAGGATAAAGAAAAGGAAAGTGGTAAGGGGAGTAAGAAATCCGATAAGAAGAAATCCGACAAGGCTAGCAAAAAATCGGACAAATCCAGCAAAAAGTCCAAGAAGTCGGATAAGAAGAAAGGCAAAGGCAAGAAGGACAAAAGCGCAGGTGGCGATGCAGTGGTGATTGAGCAGGCTGATGAAGAAACGCAGATTCCCACGCCGGTGCCGGAGCTCGCTGAAGAGGAGGGTCCTGTGGTGGAAGCCCCTCGACCGGGTGATTACCTCTGGACGTATTTCGACCTTCCTATCTCCGCGTACTACGAGGAAGCCTTGGCTACTCTCTGGGAGAACGTCGAAGAAGTTTATATGAACGATATGAAACAGTTGTTTTTCCGGCGGAGGACCTTGTTGGATTCGCTCCAACCGTACAACGCGTACGTGAAGAACAATATGCTGGAGTTTATCGCGCGACCTGATACGAAGCAAAAACACTTGGCTGCCTTTCAGCGCTGCTATAACGACTTTGAGGATGATATGAGAGAAGATGAGGAGGTCAAAGCTGAGCTGCATATGCGCACCGAAGAGTTCCGCGAGAAGCTGTGGAAGATGTGCGACGATCGGATGCTGGAGAACGAAGCCGAACGCGTGCGAGTTGTTCAGGAGAATTGGGCGACAACACTGCTAATTGAACTGAGTAATATCTACGTGGCTTTTGTGCAATTGGAAGTGGATCGATCGATAGATAGCAGTCAGTTGCTTGCTGATTATTATTGTGCGATGTTGACGCATAATCCGTGTCCGGATGCACCGTTGGAGAAGCTGCAACTCGAGCCGATTCAACTCCCGCGCACCGTGGAGGACTTTGATCATGTCGCGCCTTTTGTTGAGTTTGCCGAGGAGTGTTTCCTGCAAACCGAGCGACAGATTGATGCGAATACTTCTCCGTTTGCAACCAAGCTACGTCTTTGTGTTGATGCTGCCGAGGAGAAGATCAATGGGAACTTAGACTTTGGTAAGCGCGTGCATGCTGCCCTTGCGTTGCGTTTTAATCCAGCAGCGGCCAAAGGCAAGAAGGGTAAGAAAGGTGCAAAAGAAGAGATTCTGGAACCTGACGAAGAGGTGAAACAACGTGGGATTCTGCTGTTGGATGAATACAAGGCGGCTTCTCATGGAGAACACCATCGGGCTGATTTGCGGCTGAAGATTTTGGAGCATGTGTTTGTGGAGGAAGTGCAGGATGTGTTGGAGAAGGGCGGCGGGAACTTTCACAATCTCTACACGTACATTGCGCAGAGATATCGAGCGGAGATTCGGGCCGTGGACGAGGCAACGTTGTTGGTGAAAAGGGCCATTGAAGAAGAAACTAAAATCCAGCCAGAGTTGCTTCTGCAGGATGATATGTTTTATGTGCGTTTAGGAGCTTTAATGTACGAATCGCCGCTGCCGGAAGACGATGGCGTGCCGGTGAGAGAACCCAGACATGACGAAAAGTTTAGTGTGATGCAATTGCAGAGGATAGCGAAAGTCTTGCAGCGGTTGGCACCAACCGGAACGATTCCCGAGCGTGCGTTTGCGTTCCTCCTGCAGGATTTTCTCGTGTATCGCGCTGAGGATGGTCGCGAGGATTTTGTGCCCAAAGCGTGGACGAAACTCGAACCTTATAAAACGCATAAATTGATGGCGGAGCTGTTTGGGGACACGGAATACGTCGACTGGCGGGATTTCATTATTTATTGCTTGGATGTCCGGATGCCGAGCGAAACGGAGTTGTTTACTCTACGCCAGAAGTTCCGTCAGCTTGATCCGGATATGACGGAATGCATTCAGGAACAACAATACCCGGATGTTGGCTTTTGGTTCGAGGGAGATCTCCAACAGCCGCGTTTGAAGCACACCCGGGAGTTGCTCTACGATCTATTTTCGATTGGCAAGGAAAGGGAGCGTCTTAACTACACCGCTTTACTGCTGGCGTTTTGCAAGGACAAAGATCCGGTGTTGGGGTTAGTGAAGGCGATTGAAGTCTCCATTGGGAAGTTTGTCTGTGCCGATGAGCAACGCGGTAGTGTGTGCTATGCGAAGAGTATTAAACGCATCATGCAACGGGAGTTGGATGATATTAACAAGATGCGTGACCGGAATGACACTGTGAATATGAGTCGGGAGGTTGTTGAAAAGTTGATTGAAGACAGTATTCATTGCGCAAACAGTGCAGTGCTCACGGCGCTTGATAACGAAGAGGTGGAACCGTTGTGCTCCTATGATATTATGCAATACCTTGCGGGAAACACGAATAAGCGGGATGAAGGTGGTGGTGAGGGTGAAGACAACTCCTCGAGCGGCGAGGGCGAGTGCTACGAGGAGTACTTTACCAACACCGGCTCGCAAGGACATGTTGGCGTGGAACCACTCCAATACCAGATTGGATTTGATACGTTTATGAACGTCTTTGGCACGATGGTGCCGTGGCTGCACAAGGCGCGTCGCTTTGGGGAGCTCACCTTTCACGAGCGCTTCGCCCTGATTTACAACTCGCTCATCAATGAGGATATTAATGTGGCTTATGTTTATCAGATTGTGGCGAATGAGGACTTTCAGCGCATGTTTCAGCACTTCTACAAGTTTCATGAGCGTAATGTGTGTGCCATCGTGCGTCATTTATTACACAGTGATTAAGATATGTAATAGAATTAACAGGGTGATTGTCTAACTTTGAATTGAATCTCGAGCAAGTCTTTGATGCCGCCTTGGATGACATCGCCATCGTGGACGGGGCCCATGCCGGGTGGTGAACCGGTGAGGATGATGTCGCATGGTTCGAGGGTCATAAATTGCGAGATGTAGCTGATGAGGCAGGGGATGTTGAAGATGAGGTCGTTGGTGTTGCCGTTTTGTGTCTCTACGCCGTTCACTTTGCAGACGAGGTTGACGTTGTGTGGGTCGCAGATTTCCTCCTTGGTGATGAACCGGCTGACGGGGCAGGCGGTGTCGAAGCCTTTGCCGATGCACCAGGGGAGGCCCTTGGCGCGTGCGGCGTCCAATTCCGAGGTGGCTGTCATGTCCAAAGCGACGCAATAACCACCAACGTAGTCCATGGCGTTTGCTTCGGAGACGTTCTTGGCGCGTTTGCCGATCACCACGCCCAGTTCACATTCTTGGTTGACTTTCCATCCAGGTGGCAACTAAACAAATACATTATTTGCATCATTTGAAAGTTTAAAGTGACTGAGGAGGGCTTACGATGATGTCTTGACCTTCAACTATGTAACTTGTGGTTGCTTTGAGGAAGATCACTGGATCCTTTGGCTTCGGTAGGTTCTTAAGCACGAGGAGTGCACTGAAAAGAAGGGATTAATTTCGTGGTGGTTGCGATGGTTTAAGAGTACTTGTAGTTGATTGCGGCGGCCGCAATTTTTTTGCCGACATGCACAAAGTTCACCATGTCATTGGACATATTGGCGCTGGTGGAAGCGCTGTCGCTGATGATGACGACGACGACCACACGACGACGATGTTAACACTGACGTAATGTTTGATGTGCACGTAGTTTTTGTTGACATGGTGTCGATTGAAATTAAACCGCTGATAAATAATCGCAGCTAATATTCGAATACCCAACAAACATATCGTTTTACGGTTCTATTTTTAGATTAGATTTCAATTGAGGTCACTTAAGTCAATTAAACTACACATTCATAACTTGTACTTGTACTTAACTTATATAATCTCGGAGAAATCACTCAAATGCAACCCAACATTTTATAATATATAATTTAATTACACTATATTAAAATTAGCGAAACGATGTCTAATAGTTTGTTTTTAATTATGCCGCCAGTTTGAAACTCCCGCGGTGGATAAGTCAGCCGGCTGTAAAATTAGAGCGACCTCTACAGACGGCACCACCATCGGTCTCTACCACCACCACTTCTTTGCAGGGAATTGTGGCGGAGAGTGTGAGGTCACGGCGGCCATTACAACACGCTGCACAAAAACAAATAAGATTCCGCGGACACGGGCAGCCAGCAAAGATCTCCGTCGGGCAGTGCGCGCGCGGCCGCCGAAGCCGAGAAGCTCTCCTCACACTCTCTCACCTGGTGCACCTGCAGCACCACTCCACGCGTCCGTCGTCGGTGCGCGCTTCCCGTGGCGGGGGTGGTGGTGATTTGCAAGTTGTCGCGCATTCGCCTCGTGTGTGTGTGCTTGCTGCCCACCCGCCTGTCTGCTAGCGGATAACGATTCCGTTCTGCATCCCAGTTCGATCACTTATTCGTTACCGTCACCTACTTCATTGGATACACCCTGGGGAACGCGCGCGCATTGTGTGTGAGTTGGTGTGTGCATTGTGACGTCAGTGACGCGGGGGCGGACGTGGGGCGCGTGCCGTGTGTGTTGGGGGTATGGGGCGTCGCGACGTCGCCGCGTGACAGGAGATAAATCGCGAGCCTGTAGGATTTGCCCCTTCGGTGAAGACGTCCTCGTGGAGCTGCAGTGGTGTTCCCAGTGGAGGTGGTGGTGGTCTGCCTTGGGTGCGTGCGTACTACGAGTCACCAGTCACCTTGCCGTAGTGTCGCGTTGAGCATCGCCAATCGGATACCGTTGGTTTTCTTGCGGAATTCTTATGCGAACGAACAACAGTGCGTGTGCCAAAGTTAAATCAAGCGGGATGGTGGCGCACGTGCGACCCAGTTACCCATCATTGCCAACGGATTCGCACCGAGTGTGAATTGCTAACAGTTTCCTTGTTGTCTCGCAAAGCAATTCAGTTCCTACGACAAGATGATGAAAATGGAAACGGATAAAATCATCGAGGACTCGAATAGCAATTCGCAGGTGAGCACTCAAATCCCCAGGCGTGAAAGTTGTTCATCGATAAACCATCAGCGATGTTTTCATGTTTTGATAATGGATGAGTCATGTATGGATAAAATTTTCGGTACAATTGTACGAAGAAATGAGCCAATCAGCGAGCGTTGTTTTACTTCCATATAGCCATCGATTATTTATTATTGCGGGCAATATTAATGCGATTCGTATATCATTTCCTGACTGGTTTGAAGGCGAAACCGCCCGCCCGCCCGCCGTTTCACGCTTAATCGAGCCGCAGCCGCAGCCGATTTTTGCGCTTATATGACGTAGGCGCCCAGCTCGTGGTTATTTACCTTGATAGCAAGCACACGACCGAAAAAAAGCAATTCGAATATCACCGTATGTACAACACGCCACATGAAATGTCCATACGTCATGGACGGAACAAAGCGGAGGACATGGAGGTCTCCGCACTATTAAAACACGCGCGTAAAACCACATACATGGCAATGTTTTTCGGCTCTTTGCTTTTGCACTTGTCGACTTGTGTCTACTAAATACATATCGACGCGCAGGTAGATACATAATACCTTTTCGCGTGTATGGCATTCGCTTCAGAATCTTGTTTGATGGCTAAAGATCGGTGGACGATGAGGAAGGTCAAGGAACTGTCTTGATGTGGACAAATTGCACTTTGAATGCAACTTGGTTCCTTCACTAATTAAAAAGACGTTTGGGAAAAAATTGCATGAATAATTTTGGTTGATTAGATTAGTTGTGGCAAGTTAATTATTTACACTACCGAATGCAGTCAGTATGCATTGAAAATAATCATCACCGCCGCCGAAGTCGAAGGCGAAGCTAATGTATAGAAATCGCGTCTGTTGGTAATGACGACGACGACGACGTCAGCGGCAAAACGCGTCTCGGTGTGGACATGAGAATTATTGTAAATTGTAAAAGCGAGTTTCTAATTTTGATGCGATATACATACGAGTACGTTGGTTTGTATGTAACCACGCCAGGCCCACAAAGAAGAAGAAGAAGAAGAAGACGCATAAAGAAATCGGAAATATGAAATATGTTGCAGACTTCTTCGTCATCACTAGTCACCATCATGATTGGCATTTCGATTTTATTCATGTTTTCAACTCGAACAATTTTACTTTTTTTTTATAAGTATTAAATTCATAGCATATTTATAATTGACGATGAATTTTTATGAATGTTTTCGCTTTCGTCCGCGCAATGTTCCGTTCCGTTCGTGTTTCGTTTTTATTAACGAAATCGCCAATTAAACATGCATAAAATGCGGATGTGTTTTGCTGTTTGTCAATACCACAGTTATTGATTACCAACGGAAACGATTAAGTATGAAAATGGGCGCGCGATTTTTGATCTCTTTAATTAAATATGTTAATTATTAGCGGGTTTTTTATTGTTTTGAAATTACTAGCTTTGGCAAAAAATGAATAAACGCATGTATAGAAAGTTGAACATCAGCATCAGCCAGCGTGTTGATTGCTTTGCTACACTACGTAACGCGTCCGTTCATTCGCGCCGGTAATTTATAGGCGCGAAATGTGTAAAATAAATAACGAAACAAAAGTTTTGCGAAATTATATGCCATTAGAAGATGGTTGTGACGTCGACGAGACGAACGAACGGTTGTGGTTCTTTGTTTTCAATTGCGCTTTGTCTTGTTAGCTTAAGGAGCGCTTCTTCTTCGTTTCCACTCCCTTCGGCGTCAGCAACACGTATTCCGGATTACATTAAACACTTTCTAATGCATGTACTCGTATGTTATCTACTTACAAGGTGCCCGAGAAGATACAGATTGGATTCGTAACAAAGAAATGCGTTTATGGATAGATTTTTGCGACTTGTTGCTTTACATTCGTAGAAAACACTTTCGATTTCGATTTCTGAGTATATTTTCGATAACAAAGTGATTTGAATAAGTACGTTTCGTTTTGCGTATAAAAATAATTTCTATGCTTTGTGCACACGCATAAAATACCGCTCGTTCGTTGAACCGGTGATTTATTCTTAATGATGGAACAATGAACAATAAATTCGATTTATCATTTTGCTCTTCCGACTTGCTCCGGCAATTTGTAGCCACGATAATGATAATAACGACTATGAATTAAACCTTTGTCCCGTGTGATTTCATCATTTTAAACAAACACGAGTAGTAGTTCCATACATAGTATGAATGATATTTTATTAATAATTTTAGTAAATTTGTTTAAGAAATCCATACCCATGCATACTGTGACATAATTGAGATTCATGTGTGAAATTACACTTAATTAATGAATGTTTCGGTTTACGCGCCTTACGTCAATTGTTTCTTCATCACAATAACTTACGTGTGCTTTTTACATCGTTGGCAAAAGGTTGAAGGCCCGCGAAACGATTTCCAATTATTTTACCTTGATTGCAATGCAATCATCTTGCGCAAATAACGCGAATGTACATAGAAACTCATTCGACTGCCACCTATATACATCGTTATTATTTATTATTTGCTTACAATGTTGGTGCACAGCACTCATACATATTGATATTGCACGATGAGGATATATAAATCCAAGGATTTTTATGACCACACGAAATTGCCGATATTTAATGTCAAATTCGAAGATATGTTTGTGGCGCAAAGGCGATTTTTTAATAATCTACTTTCTTTCATTTTTAATCCTCACCGCAAACCGCGTGCTCTGCGCTTTCTTTTCATTTTGCGTTCCAGTAAGCAACTTACTTAGGCATTTGGAGTAATGTAAACAATTTCTGCTTGCAGTTCATGACGGTGCTGTACGATCCGGCGCGCAAGAAGGAGTTGTCGGCGACGTTCAACGCCGAACGCGACGCCTGCCTCAAGTGCTTCGAGCGATGGAGCGAGACCGATCAGGTGGAGTTCGTCGAGAATCTGCTCGCGCGGATGTGCCACTATCAGCATGGTCACATCAACTCCTACCTGAAGCCGATGCTTCAGCGCGACTTCATTTCCCTGCTTCCCAGTAAGCGTCTTGTCTTGATTGCGTAGTTCGACGAACCGTCAATATTCGCAAGCCGTTACTCATTAACACAGCTACCGTACACCTAAACGCATTGTTTAGATTTGCGTGTCTGCGCAATAGTGACGGTGCGCTAACTAAGTGGAAAACGAGTTCAAGGCAACACCGCATGATTATTCAAATCGTTTTATGCCATGCTAATGCGATGCCATTTCGTTTCGCACAGAAAAAGGACTCGATCACGTGGCGGAGAACATTCTCTCGTACCTGGACGCGGAGAGCCTGTGCGCCGCCGAGCTGGTGTGCAAGGAGTGGCTGCGCGTCATCTCCGAGGGTATGCTGTGGAAGAAGCTCATCGAGCGCAAGGTGCGCACCGACTCGCTCTGGCGTGGTTTGGCTGAGCGCCGGCAATGGATTCAGTACCTGTTCATTCCGCGCCCCGGCGAGAACCACCGGCCGCATACGTTCTACCGGTCGCTGTACCCGCGCATCATTCAGGATATCGACAGTATCGAGAACAACTGGCGTAATGGCCGGCATATTCTGCAGCGTATCAACTGCCGCAGCGAGAACAGTAAAGGCGTGTACTGCCTGCAGTATGATGATCAGAAGATTGTCAGCGGGTTGCGTGATAACACGATTAAGATCTGGGACCGTGGCACGCTGATGTGCACGAAAATTCTCACCGGTCACACTGGAAGCGTACTGTGTCTGCAGTACGACGACAAGGTGATCATCAGCGGTTCGAGTGATTCGACGGTGCGCGTGTGGAACGTGCACTCGGGTGAAATGGTTAACACGCTCATCCATCACTGCGAAGCGGTGCTGCATCTGCGTTTCAATAACGGCATGATGGTGACGTGTTCCAAGGTACATTATTTACCTCGCTTTCTTAATAATTCTTAACTGAGAGCGATTTTTTAAATGTAGGATCGTTCGATTGCCGTTTGGGATATGACGTCTGAAACGGAGATTACACTTCGTCGGGTGCTGGTCGGGCATCGTGCCGCTGTGAACGTGGTGGACTTCGATGAGAAGTACATTGTGTCTGCATCGGGCGATCGCACCATCAAGGTGTGGAACACCTCAAATTGCGAGTTTGTACGCACACTCAATGGTCATAAACGTGGCATTGCGTGTCTGCAGTATCGCGACCGGCTGGTTGTTAGTGGCAGTTCAGATAATACGATAAGGTTGATACTTGTGTAATGTTTTTAGAACCGAATAGTTACACGTAGCTTTTTAGATTATGGGATATTGAATGCGGTACATGCATACGAATACTGGAGGGCCACGAGGAGCTCGTTCGGTGTATACGTTTCGACTCGAAACGCATCGTGAGCGGCGCCTACGACGGCAAGATCAAGGTGTGGGACCTGCTCGCCGCGCTCGACCCGCGCAAACCGGCCAACGCGCTCTGCCTGCGAACGCTAGTGGTACCATCTCACTTTTCAAACACTAGAAGTGCACCACATTAACGCATTTTTTTCTTCTAGGAACACACTGGAAGAGTGTTTCGATTGCAGTTCGACGAATTCCAAATCGTGAGCAGCTCACACGACGACACGATCCTCATCTGGGACTTCCTCAATTCGTCCGAGAACAACACGCCGAAGAACGCCGCGAGCGGCAACTCGGCGCAGATGGCATCGACGCGCAGTCCTTCGCGTAAGTGCCAGTGACGGCAGTTTCAATTACGCGCCACCTTTTTTCCCCATCCCGAATTTGTTTGTTTGGTTTAATTTCCTTTTTGTTTTCGTTTCTAGCCATATTTGAAGACTTTTGATTTCGTTAAAAAACGGCTCCCATTGGCGACATCGATATCGGATTTTTTCCCCCCAATTTTAACATTAGTTTTATACATGCACGTGTACACTAAACGACTGCGACTACAAAATACGACAGAGCATAACGGTGGAATGCTTGTTGTCGGTAAGATTCTCCAGACATATCTCCCCGCAAATAATATTACATTGAATATAAACATTATACACCACGTTATTTGTTATTACAATATATGTTTATAAATTATTGCGCACGCGGACGATTTGCTTGTGATGCTGACTGAGATCTCATTTAAAGGGCGTGCCAGGGGGGTAGGCGCTTTGGATAACTAAATGGTTGTGTTTGCAGCTTTCGAGTGATACGCAACGTTGTCATGGTCGTCCTCGTCGTTGTCGTCAGCCGCCGGAGGAGGAGGAGGAGGAATTCGTCGAAGAAACGCGCAGCGTTTCCAGTTTAATAGGCGTGTTTGAGGGTTGTGATAACCCGCGCGAAAGGGAGTGATCATCCCTATTACGAACTACTATAAGAGAGAAGGCAGCAAATGTAATGGTATGCTAGAAGCGAATTTAGCGTAAGACGAAAAAAAGAAACATAGGTGTATTATATTCATATTTAATAGCTAGATTCGTCTGAATATTTTGTATAGGTGCATAATTTTTGCAGACGGCGAGAAACCGCCCTGAAGATATATCGAAAGTTGTAATTTAATTTAATTTAATTTAATGAATTTGTACGCCTGGATGAGCATGTGTGCATGTGTGCGAATTGTCTGCCTTCGTTCTTAAATGTTACGATAAGCATCAACTGCAAAAAAAACCAACGTCTTCAATCATCGGTATCGTTCGTGGTAATGTGTAACTCATTTCGTTCTAGCTTGATCATTGTTGCAACCGCCGCTGGTGCAACCCAAGTTGTATGTATGTAAAAATATTTATAAAATTGCGAGCGAAAAATAACACAGAGGAAAAACATAACAGGAAAACCATGCACTGATAGTGTTTAATCAAAGCGGGAGTGCTAACAATTTTAAGAAGTTAACGATTATATCGATTTGTATGTATTATGTAAGGTTCACAACTGCATTTTAAATTGGGCCGCCTGCGAAGCGGTCGGAAACGTAGCCTATAGCCTCTTAGATTATATTAGGAGAATGTTGATTTATTTAACTTGCAACAATAGTGACAAAAAAACAAGGAATTCTGAGTACGAGCGATATTGTAATAAGTAGCCTAAACGTTTAAAGCAAGAAAAAAAATGGAAAACGACTACTGTTATTACTGGAGATTAAACATGAAGCTTTTTGTGATAAAAACGAGGAAATAAAACTGAACGAAGTACAACCGCAGTTATTACTAAATTACTGAAAACTAAGTTTATTTAAATCTCTTGTGTTGCAAACATCTTCATTAGCAATGGCGGCTTTCAGTTTATTACAAAATTATTAAAAACAAAATGTTTATTCTTTTGAAATTTAAAACTTTTGTCTTGAAAACGTCATCAATGGTAATGGCGGCTTCCGGTATTGGTAATTGATTGAAATGTGAAGGCGAAATAAGATTGTGAACAATGGCGTGCAGAAAGGTAAACTGAAGAGGGTGAAGACTTCTGTGTGAAAGAAGAGATTTATTATAGTTTTTTATCGGCGGTGTCTTCTTCAACGTCGACGCAGTCGCAAAAGCAGGCGCGCAAGTGACAATACGCGACGGTCGCGCACGAACACATAAGCGGCGGAGTGAGTGAGCGAGTGAAGCCGGCGCGGCGGTGGTGGCGTACACGCAAAAGGACCCACTAGCACACATCCGCGACTCGGCGCGCGCCTTGTGTTTTGCATCTTTTCGCCCAGCCTCCACCACCTCCGTATCAGCCAACAACAATTTCTTCGTAAGCCGTAAAGACGTGTACAACGGTAAGTGGCACCTGCTTGCCTGCCTGCTCCTCCGTTTGCCTCCGTCTACCGTCTACCGCTACGCCGCCAGTCACAACACAACGTCGTGTGTCCACACCGGCGCGGTCCGTGCCTTCGGGACCGCCGCGAAGAAGCCACCTCCTGCGCACCACCAATGAAATCCCGTGATCATGGCTGATGAACAGGTAAATCCCCCTTGCACCCATCTTCCACGAAACCGAACGATAACGATGCCCCCGATTGTGTGTGTGTTTCGCAGGAAATCAGGCAGTTGGAATTATTATGCAAGCAACTGTACGAGTCGCAGGATTCAGCGATCCGCGCGAAGGCCGAGAACGGGCTGGTTGTATTCCAGGAGGGCCCCGACGCGCTCACCAAGTGCCAGGTGCTGCTCGACCGCGGCGACTCCTGCTATGCGCAGCTGCTCGCCGCGACGACGCTCACCAAGCTGGTGTCGCGCAGCGCGCAAGCGCTCAGCCTCCAGCAGCGCGTCGACATACGCAACTACGTGCTGAACTACCTCGCCACGCGGCCCAAACTACCACCGTTCGTCGTGCAAGCGCTGGTCGCGCTCTTCGCGCGCATCACCAAGCTCGGCTGGTTCGACACGCACAAGGACGACTATGTGTTTCGTAATGTCGTCAGCGACATCACCAAGTTTCTGCAGGTATCCACTCATTCTCTTCTTTGCTGGATTGGATATTGTATTTCATACAATGCGTTTGGTTTGCTAGGGTTCGGTGGAGCACTGCATGATCGGCGTGCAGCTGCTCTCGCAGTTAACATGCGAGATGAATCAGATCAGCGAGGTGGAGGCGAATCGCTCGCTCACGAAGCATAGGAAGATCGCCTCCTCGTTTCGCGACACGCAGCTCTTCGAGATCTTCCGCCTCTCCTGCTCGCTGCTGGGCACGGCGCGCGAGAACTGCAAGAATCTGAACTTCAACGACGAAGCGCAGCACGGTCTGATGACGCAGCTGCTAAAGCTGGCGCAGAACTGCCTCACGTTTGACTTTATCGGCACGTCGACGGACGAGTCGTCCGATGATCTCTGCACCGTGCAAATTCCCACCAGTTGGCGGCCGGCATTCCTCGACTTCACCACGCTGAAGCTGTTCTTCGATATGTACCACTCGCTGCCGAACACGCTGTCGTCGCTGGCGCTCTCGTGCCTCGTGCAGATTGCCTCCGTGCGGCGCTCGCTCTTCAGCAATTCGGAGCGCGCCAAATTCCTCACGCACCTCGTCAACGGCGTCAAACACATTCTGCAGAATCCACAAGGGTTGAGTGACTCCGCGAACTACCACGAGTTCTGTCGGCTGCTTGCGCGCCTCAAGTCCAACTATCAGCTTGGGGAGCTGGTGATGGTGGACAACTACCCGGAGGCAATCCAACTCATCGCCAAATTCACCGTGCAGAGCCTGCAGATGTGGCAGTTTGCACCGAATAGCGTGCACTACTTGCTCAGTCTTTGGCAGCGCATGGTTGCATCGGTCCCTTATGTAAAAGCGACCGAACCACACCTCCTGGAGACGTACACGCCGGAGGTAACGAACGCCTACATCACGTCGCGTCTAGAATCCGTCGCCGTGGTGGTTCGCGATGGGCTCGAGGATCCGATCGAGGATCTCGGCATGGTGCAGCAGCAACTCGAGCAGCTCTCCGTGATCGGTCGCTGCGAGTACGAAAAAACTTGCACGCTCCTCGTGCAGCTGTTTGATCAATCGGCGCGCACCTACCAGGAGCTGCTCACCAGCCAATCGCAGCAGATCGAGATCAACATCCAGGAGGGCCGCCTCACGTGGCTGGTGTACATCATCGGCTCGGCGATCGGCGGGCGTGTGTCGTTCAACAGCAACGAGGAGCACGATGCGATGGACGGCGAGCTGGTGTGCCGTGTGCTGCAGTTGATGAACCTCACCGACTCGCGTCTCGGGCAGGGCGGCTGCGAGAAGCTCGAACTGGCGATGCTCAGCTTCTTCGAACAGTTCCGCAAGATCTACGTCGGCGATCAGGTGCAGAAGAACTCGAAGGTGTACCGCCGGCTGTCGGAGGTGCTCGGCCTCAACGACGAGCCCACCGTGCTGAGCGTGTTCATTCGCAAGATCATCACGAACCTGAAGTATTGGGGCCGCAGCGAACAAATCATTAGCAAAACGCTGCAGTTGCTGAACGACCTCTCGGTGGGCTACAGCTGCGTGCGCAAGCTGGTGAAACTGGACGAGGTGCAGTTCATGCTCAACAACCACACCAGCGAGCATTTTCCGTTTCTGGGGAACGCGGTCGCCATCACCGAGATGCGCTGCCGATCCATGTTCTACACGTCGCTCGGACGGCTGCTGATGGTCGATCTCGGCGAGGACGAGGATCGGTTTCACACTTTTATGATTCCTTTAACTAGTATGTCATTTGAAACTTTAACATTCGTCATGTAATTGAGTGTTTTTGGGATTGCAGCATCGTTTGAACGCTTGGGCAATCTATTCTCAACGGTGGATAGCCCAATTTTCGTTGAGGACGAAGCCAAGAAGGCGTTAATTGGCCTCGCACGGGACTTGCGTGGATTGGCGTACGCATTCAACACGAAGACCTCCTACATGATGCTGTTTGATTGGGTGTATCCATCCTACACGCCGATCCTGCTCAGCTCGATCGAGATGTGGTTCCACGATCCGCAGGTGACGACGCCCGTCCTCAAGCTGTTCGCCGAGCTCCTGCAGAACCGCAGCCAGCGGCTACAGTTCGACGTGTCGTCTCCCAACGGCATTCTTCTGTTTCGCGAAGCTAGTAAAATTATTTGTAGTTACGGTAGGTCTTCATCCATCAACTTGATGATGTATCGTAATTCCAACATTGAACTTTTAGGTAGTAGAATATTGAATGTGGATGTGCCCAAGGAGCAAACCTATCCGCTCAAGCTGAAAGGCATCTCGATTTGCTTCTCGATGCTGAAGGCGGCGCTGTGCGGCAGCTACGTCAACTTCGGCGTCTTCCGGCTGTACGGCGACGAGGCCCTAGACAATGCGTTGAATATATTTGTTAAGCTGCTGCTGTCGATACCGCAGTCGGATCTATTAGTGAGTCGGGCGCACACCGCCACCACCGTCGCCGCCATCAGTAATCCGTCTCTTCTGTTTTGTAGGACTATCCTAAATTATCGCAAACCTATTACCTATTACTCGAGTGTCTCACGCAGGACCACATGAGCTTCCTGTCGACGCTGGAGCCGCACGTATTCCTGTACATTCTGTCGTCGATATCGGAGGGACTCACTGCCTTAGGTGCGCAACTAAACAGCTACACAGGTTTGTGCAGTCCAGGGACACACACAGCGCATCCCCGGTATTGTTTTTTTTTTGGGTCGCGTTTGTTGTCCACCCACACCCCCCGTACCCCCTCAACTATCTCACTGCTTCTCCCACACGTTCGTTCGTTGCCGATATATAACCGATGTAGTTTGTGTACTTTGTTGGGCTTGTTCTCCAAAAAAAACAAAAAAGATCGTATATGGCGGAGAAGCAGTGTCCTTGTGGCGGCGGTGGGTGGCCAGTTTTTTAACGCTGCGCTGTCTCTGACTGTACATACTATGGTCGTTGACTTGATTGATGCATGCCCCTCTCAAATCCTTTCTCTAACGGTCCTTGTTTGCGACGCCAAATTGATCAACATGTGATTTTCAGATACGACTGTCTGTACCGGTTGTTGTACCTCATTGGATCACATAGTTACGTATTTATTTAAACAATTAACACAGAAACGTAAGTAATGATGGCTTTTGTTGATGGGAGGAAACTAAGGGCTTTTCTCCAGCGTTTCCGGGCAAGAAGAACCGCGTGGGGATGGCGCCGTCGAGCGACATGTTCCTGCAGGTGCTCGACGTGCATCCGGAGATTCTGCAGCAGATCCTCAGCACCGTACTGAATGTGATCATGTTCGAGGACTGCCGCAACCAGTGGTCGATGTCACGTCCGCTGCTCGGCCTCATCCTCCTCAACGAGGAGTACTTCAATCAGATGCGCGAGAACATCATCCGCAGCCAGCCGCCCGACAAGCAGGCGGCGATGGCACAGTGGTTCGAGAACCTCATGGAGAGCATCGAACGCAATCTGCTCACCAAGAACCGGGATCGGTGTGTTGATGCCCCATCCTGAAAACGAAATCCATTACCTTGCTTACATTTCGACTTTGATTACAGATTTACGCAAAATCTATCGATGTTCCGTAGGGACATCAACGATTCGCTGAAAGGACCCAATGTTAATACATCGGTTAGTGATATGATGACATCATAGTGATTTTAAACAAACAGAAAGAAATCGAAACGAACGAAGCCAACCAATAATAATAAACTACGAGAGATAAGAGATTGATGGGGGTGGCGCAGGGAGTGGAATGGACGAGGGGATAAAATATCCCGAAAGTAATTATGTATAACAATACCTATTGCGTGTTTTTTTTGGGAGAGGCAGTAATTTTTAAACAAGTGCAACAAACCTACACACAAACAAATGATGAAGTAGCTACTTTCACTATGGTTTGGTCGCGTTGGGCAGCGAGGGTTTTTACCAAAAAATAGATACGCGTCAAGTTTCTACAATGATGGGCGTGCAGTAAAAAACGGACGAGCGGACGAGAACAACCATTGATTTATGAGAATCATGTATCCGTTTTCCTTTTCGTTACGATTTAGGTGCGTTTTGGAGTTGGCTGAGTGCATTGCGAGAGCGTGCGCAAATAATAAAGGTAGATGTAATTTTTGCATTTTATTTCTAACGTTTCATATGCAATATGTGTACCACTCTCACGCCTAGCTTGGCGGCGCGACCAACAAGACGACATTGATATTGACAATGGGCCGAAAACTCTCCAGATCGACCGTTTTATCCTGCGCGGAGCCCATCGCCGCGATGGGATTCCACGCGCCGTTTGCACAATGCACGATTTTGATCTTTTCCAGATCGATATCGATCGCTTTGGGCACGATCACAGCGTAGGCGTTCTCTCCGGCTTGCTCGCAGGCGATTTCTTTGTTCTCAAAGAAGCATTTCTGGGTGAATCCCGGTCTGTTGAGCAATTCCGGACACATTTCTACAACACAATAAGTTACAACTGCAAAAAAAAAATGGGATTAGGATAGGGATTACTTGTACATTGCGGGATAGCATCCCACTGCCGGTCGTTACAAATCACTAGCAGATCATTAGGGTGTAGTTTATAGGAAGGATCGCACCGGAACAACAGTGTGGTTCCATTGCGCGCGAGATTTTTATCCCCCGATAATGTCCCGCCGCTGTAAATCGACCACTTTCCGTTTTTGATCGGCGATGGTAATTTACATGACCTAAAGTTATCAATTTTTTTTCAAAGTTAGAATTTCTGGATGGGTTTTGTTTGGGCTTACATGATTGTCTTGTGGGGTATTTGATGACTTGTCGGGTATGTCACATGTTTTTTGTTGCAATTATCCTCGTCGGAACCATCCAGGCAGTCTTGCACCCCATTGCAGCGCGCTTCCGCATTTATGCATCCCCCATAATCACAGCGGAACGCGTACCCCGGGCATAATAAACGCCAACAAGTTGCTTCTTCTTCGTCGGATGAATCGCGACAATCCTTTTTGCCATCGCACAGGAGGTCGTCCGCGATGCATTCGCCGGATTTACAAAGAAACTCGACTTTACTACAAGCACAATACAAGTCAATAATAGTTCCGCTAATTGCGGTAATTAGTTGGGAGTTTACCTGCAAATGCTGTTTGCGGATTGTGTGGTAGGTGGTTCACCACATGTGCGTGTCGATTCGTCGGAATGATCCTTGCAATTTGGCTGTCCGTCGCATACGTAATCGCTATTTATACACGCTCCATAATCACACTTAAACGCGTACGATGGGCAGCTATGGAGAGAATTTAGCGAATTTAATACTTACAACATCTTGTTATTGATGAAATACTACCTAAAATATGTACAGTTGCTTTCGTCGGACGCGTCGCGGCAATCAACGCGACCATCGCAAATCGCGTCTTCGTGCAGGCACTCGCCCGATCCGCATTGATGGTTTTCTCTACTAATTACATGGATTAGGTATAGTTGGTAATTATATTCGTTTAATATGCTTGCTTACGGGCAGACTTCCGATGTTAAATCATTTGCATTCGCCGTGCGCGCGCTGAGCACCAATTGACCTTAAGCAGTTCATAAATATTGGCATTTGTTTTGATACACTCGAATTCATGGATAAAAACACTCACATATCAAAATAGTTGTAATAAACATGGATTTAATGATCATCTTTGAGCGGGAGATACGCACAACGACACGGTTCGTGTTCATAAGAAATACTGAACGGACGAGCGCGTGATGATTGCGGTTATTCATCGGATGACGGAATTCCCCATCTGCGAGCTGCGTATATGTTTTATTCTATTTATTATTACGTTGCACGTGTGTGAGAGCAAACAATCATGGTTGTTTTTTTATACCACATTTATTTGTAAATTGCTACAGAGATACCGATTTCAAGCGAAACTATAGCGTCACGCGAGATTATTATTCTACTTATTGTGACGACCAACAAGTGTTAAGTTTTAAATTTTTAAGAATTTAATCTTTTGTTTTCCAATCGGAGAATAGCAACAAGTATGGATACGAGGTGGATTCGAGTTAACATGTAAGTCTTAAGCATATAACTAAACTAAGTTATAAAACCTCCTTTTTGAGGATAACTGCGAAGCAAATGTAAGTAATCGATCCACCCTTTCACATCAACTTTCAGCCGCCCCCGCCTAGATGGTAGTAACGATATCATGTTCGTCTGCAACTGCCGAGATTGCCGATGCCGGCGGCGGCGGCGGCGGCGGTGAGAGGAAGGAACGCGCGCATTACGTAATCCAAACTAAACGCTCCTATTGTATTCTTTCCGTACCCTTTTTCGTTATGACTATGACTATGTCAATGGACTATCCTTTTTCTCGCGGGCGAGGGAAACTTTCGCGCACACTTCCGAGTGGCAAACAACAAAGAAGCGGTATCGAATATACCCACCGCCGCCGCCCCCGCTGCCGTATTGTTTTCTGCAGTCGGTCCAGAGCGCAGTGTCGCGTAAAAAAATGAAAGAGACAGATGGCCATGAAAGGCGGGCTTCATTAAAGGCTATTGCCCAGAAAATTGCTATTTTTGTTCTTCTTCGCGCGCGTTCCCAACCAACCCAACCAACCAACGAACCTCTCGCATGCATGTAGGTCGGTATTTTTTTCGCTGCGCACCGCTTTTTGCCCGCCAACAGAGTGACAAGTCAGAAGACATCAGGCAGTTGTATAAAAATTGCCATAAGTTTCCCAAATTGTCAACTTCTTCTTTTGCCGGCGAAATTCTAAAAAAAAAACATAAAATAGTTATAATAGAAATAACTAGGAAAATCGATGCGCATTATGAAGTTTTGGCTTTGTTTTCGAAAACCAAAACAATCCCGGCTGGCATTTAACCACCCCGTCAAGCATGTCAACCATGAAGTCACGAGTGTTCTTCCGGCTGGCTTGCGAAAGGGTTGCCACCCAACCCCTTTCCCCCTCACCCAGCACACGTTGCGGCAAATCGCCGAGGTTAATTATCCGGTTATTGCATGCGGAGGTTGGTTGCTTGCTTGCTTGCTTGCGCGTTGTCGAACCGATATGCCGGTCTCTGCGGTGGGTGTAATTAACACGGGCAGAGCGGGCAAAACGGAGGCGTCGGCGATATGGTTTGGAAGGAATGCGGCCAAGTTTTGTTGGTTTTCGGCAGGGTGGGAGGGTGGGAGGGTTAATTAACTGATTATGCCGCGCGCGCGCGCAGCAACGCGGTAAAAGTGAAAATCTGCGAATCTCTTAATTAAATGCAGACAGTTTAAGGACCCCACCATGATCTACACCCCTGCCCCCAGGCCCACCAAAGGGGATTGGTGTTAACGAGATAGATCTCTTCTCATTTTTTTGCAACGCGATATAAATATCGGGGCGGGCGTCGCCCCCGTTAAGATAATCCCTTCTGCACCCTACCCCCTCCCACCCGTCCTGTGTGGAGGCGGAAAAGGTGGCGATGTGGCGGTGGCGATTGCAAGCTGCGCAGCGGCGGCGGCGGCGGTGGCCGCTGGTGGAGGCGACGGGCGACGGCGCTCACTCAGTGTGGCTCCAGAGTGCGGCGGTGTCGCGCGCGCCGAGAGTGTGCTGCTGCTGCTGCCTGCCTGCCTGCCTGGCTGCTGGCTGGCTGCTGGCTGCACCCTCCCACGCACCCCGCGACAGTCAAACCCGCGCTATGCCGCCCACGGCGGCCGAAACGCTGCGCGCCTGGCTGCTCTCCGCGCTCGTCGTGCACGGCGCCGTCGCCGGCAATCCGGACGCGAAGCGCCTCTACGACGACCTACTCTCCAACTACAACAAGCTGGTGCGGCCGGTGGTGAACACCTCCGACGTGCTGCGCGTGTGCATCAAACTGAAGCTCTCGCAGCTCATCGATGTGGTAAGTTGCGGCGGTGGGCGCCAGCCGGAAGCGCGCCAAAAACCGCGCACGCAGTCCAGCGTGCAAAACCGGAAATAAAAATGTCGCCTACAGCATAAAAATATGAAGCGCCAAAAAACTAGAGCGATTGGAATAAATGCCAAAATTGGAAGACTGCTCGTTTCGCAAAAAAAACTCAAACATTGATTGCACTCGAACATGTCCATGTCACACAGCGAGAAAAAAAATTTCATCAAGCACTTTGTCATCAAAATTTCAAACAAATTGAATTAAATGCATGCTTTTTGCTTGCCAAAAAACCGGTGCAAAGGTGAGCCGGTGATGATGATGATGACGATGTATTGACATCACACCTTCAATGACCGTTTTTCTGGCGGCGTGCGTTTTTTTTTGCATACAATAATTAATCAAAAACGCTGACAATGGGGCGCGCGATACAAAAGCGACGGCGTCGACACGAACCTGAGTATCTCTTAGAAACCCACACCCACCACTTTGGAAAAGCGTCCCGATTCCCCATTCGCATCCTTCAAAAGGTGAGAGCGAAAGAGACCAGCGCCAGCAACCAACGCGTTACGTAATTATCCTTGCAGGGACGAATCCTAAATCTCACTCGCTCTCCGCCGCGCTCGCTGTCTGCCTGCCTGCCGAATGTTGTTTGCAGATGAATGTAGGCCAAAATACTCGTACTCCCAGAGCGCGTGAGAAATGCCAAAAGTGGATTAGCAGGAATTACAATGCACGTGTTGTTGTATCGATCAGCAAATTTGACATAATATTTCAGAGCAGATGCTCACAGTCTCTCCTCTCTCTCTCGGCAAAGACAACAAAAAATGTGCACTTCCGGGAAACATTATCACAAAAACCGGGGGCCCGCTAAAATGTTGACATCCGAGAGGCCTAATGTCCCGCCGCATCGCCACCATCATCAACATCATCAAGCAGCAAAAAAAAAACCGCTGAAATTTGTGTACTCCGCCCGCCGACGCGATGCGACGCGACGGGAGGATGAATATCTATATTTCATGCCGACTCAGGACTCAGTGCTGCCGATGTGTGCGCGCAAGGGAGAGGAAAACCAGTAAATTATGTATAAACAGATTCAGAAGTCGTTGGCAGGGGGTGCGCATAAAAAATGTAAGAGCCGCGCGTCGCTAATGCTACACTTTCGCGCGCGAAGCCTAGACTAGCTAGATAGATGCTGATGGGGAGTAGGATAGGGAGTAGTAGTGCGGTGCGAAAAAGTCGCCGCTCCCGGAATATACATATATAAATTGGAGTTTGGCGCAAATTGGGCTTTAATTAACTGCAGTTAATCATCGGAGTTTCGTGTGTGCCGCTGGCCTACTAGTATAAATTTCGCGCGTACAAAAAATGACCCGAGAACTTTTTAGTTCTTTGTATAATTGAATTGGCGGCGGTGGATGGTGGTGGTGGAGGCGACGGGCGACCAAGTGGATGCGAGAAACTTTTAAATGGCGTCCGTTTGCACTTATCAAATTTCCAGTTGTTTGTTTCCGCAACACCTCTCTTTCTCTCGTTCTGCGTTCCTACTCGTCGTAGGTATATTATTAAATTGCCACGAGCGTCGAGATTGACAATCAGTTCAACGTAGAAGAAGAAGAAAAAATCGAGATTGCGAAATAGTTCGTTAGTTCTCCGCGCAAACTTTTCGTAAGTACTTTTATAAATTACGCGCAGGAGATAAAACTCGTGCACTTGCTCGATTTTAATGTTTTATAAAAATTTAAATTACGAACTCTTTTGCTTGGTTTTTAACGATAAAACAAAGAGAGGGAGAATTTGATTGAAAACGGATCAAGTAAGAATCGCAAAATTAATTTCATCCCTTTGTGAAAATTAGAACAACCTTTACGTCATTGTAATGAGACGACTCTGTCGCACCCTCCCTCCTACTCTCACGTCTTTGGGGGCGTAATAAAATGATTTATGTAGTAAAAAGTGCGGAGGTGCCGGGCGGTCGTCGGCAATAATTCAGAGTTATGTAACCGGCAGAGGTGAAAGTCGTTCGTTCGTTTGCGTTTGAATAACGCGTGTGTTGCCTCTCTCTTCGCCTTCTATACTCGTATATTCGTCTTAAAGTTAAAATACACACATAAGGGATAAGGAGTCCTTCTTCGACTTGGACTTTGGGTGGCCGGGAAGCCAAATATACGACAACTCGAAAGCGCGTCCAACAACTGCACTTCTTGTGTGTATGTGTGGTGCAAATTTACTTCCGACGCAAACATATATTTTCTTGTTTTACAAGTCATCTCGGTGGTGGTTCTCGCGGTTTGCTACCCTCCCCAGCTTTATGGTCCTTCTACCCTCCTCGACCAAAAACCGAAACCGTATTTGATGGTGGCTGGCAATGGCGACGCGACGCATTGCATGAATTTATATCCCTCCCGGGCGCGCGAACTTTTTCAAATTATCAAAGAAACAGATGTTTCGGCGAATCGGCGCGCGCAATTTTGCGCATAAATAACAAACAACTCTATTCATTTGCAATACGAAAATCCCAGCCATTAGAAAAGCGCTGTGAACGGGGGCGGGGGGGGGGGGGGTGTGGAGAGAATTTATGTTGGTCACACGCGTGGGTGGGTTCATCGTTTGCATACGAATGACTTTCGCGCCAACAAAATGATGCGCGCGTGGTAAACACATGCAGCGCGCAGCCGGCAGTGGGGGATGGAATCGATGCCGCTGCTCACCCCCGACACAACAACATGCCAGAGCAGACAAAGCGCGCGGTGGACGAGCAAAAGTTACAAGTGTGCGACTCGCAGGACGCCGGCAGGACGATTAACGCCCGCCCGCCTGCCCGCCCAACTGCTGCCATCCAGTTATTGACAAAACTGTCGATGGTTAGTTAGTTACCGACGCGTGTGTGTTCGCCCGCCCGTCCGCCGCGTCGTGCCAAGAGTGTGAAGAGCAATGTTTGATGTTTGAATGATTCGATTCAATCACTGGGCCGGTGTGCAAAACAAACAGCAATTATGCCTCTTGTTTGAATCGATTACATTCCGCACGGATTTTTTTCCCCCCTGGCACGATTATATTAATCACCGTCCCAACAAACTTGTTCGCATTTATTTCTGGCGTCAAATAGTTGTGTATATAAACAGGACGTGATATAATTACGCGCGCAGGACACGTACCAACGCAACGCACCAACCGACACGCCTAATTCGAAAAGAAAAACGCCTAAAACTTTTCATCATTTCCGAACACGTCGATGCCTTCACTCCCTCATTAAAAAACGTTCCTCCTCGACGCCGCGTTTTCTTTTTTCGGGGCCCAACCACGTTTCATCGCACGCTCGCGCGCGGGCGCGCAACCGAGAGATTTTCATTATTGAGAGAAAAATCTGAATAAATTATGCCTCGTCGTCGACGGTGTCAACCTCAATTCCTGCTAAATATATTCGTCTATATCCCATGCCTTACCGCGCCGCACCGTCGACAACGTCGTCGTCGACGACACGAAAAGGAAGTGCCGAAAAAATAAAAGAAGAAGAAGAAAAAACGAAGAAGTATTTTTCATTCACAGGTTCGGCAAAACTACGCTCACGCAGAGGAAGATAAAGCGTTCGTTCCTTCTTCGTGGCACCGGGCAAATGGCAAATTGGAATGCTTTAAACAAATTAATCAAAATGCAGATTTTTCTCCTCCTTCTGCTCTTGATTTCATTCATGTTTTTTTGCATGAAAAATAAAATGCAAATTAACTACGCAACGGCTCAAAAAAGACATATATTAATTTTCGTTTTCTTTTGCCATCCAGTGACAGAATCAAGACTTGTTCTAATTAATGTAAAAATGTAGAAATCCAAAAAAAATATAAAGCCCGGACGATGGGAAAATAATAGCCGGGCATTAGCCACCCGCTACCCGCGGCACAGAATGAATCCAGGCGTGCAATAAAACTTTAAATCCCCGGCCCATGTTACAACTATTCAATTTCGGTGCAAATGCTGGCCGGTTTTTTTTTTTGTTGGTTTGCCCGGTCAAAAACCAAAATCCGAGAGCGAATAATGGAAATTCCGCTTGTCTACCCTCGCCACATATTTCCGCCCGGGGATATGTCGACGAAGAGAGAAGGGTGTTAACGAGGTTTTGCGTTGTGTGCAAAATGTTATATAACTGCACCCATCACCACGTATCAATCCTGGCGACGTATTTTTCCCACGCGCTTAAAGGTACACAAGGGCACCCAAAGGATAATGAATTGTCGATGGTGATGGTCGGTGGTTGGCCGCAAATAATCTAGTCAACGGCCTGCGTCCCGTTATTTATTGCTTCCTCCCCCTACTATGACGATCAATACATACGCGTTGGTATATACATAGGTAGAGTGAAAATTGAAACACATTTGCAAAATGTCCTTTTTTCGGGTCAAGGTTTTACCACCGGCACGTCATAATTAAATTCGAATGCTGCCTTTTTAGCGCGCCAACGCATCATCACGCACGCGAACCACCCTCTTCTCCTCCTGGCTTGTCCGTGCTTTGCTGTTGGTGGTGCTGTGGTCGAAACGATAAATCCAGCAACAGCAGCAGGCAGCCTACGTCCGTCCGTCCTGTTCGTTCGTTCGTCCTGTTTCCAGCATCCAGGGCAGCGCGGCATATATGACGGTTATACACGTTTTCTATTTTGCATTGTAGGGGATGTGTTGTGCCACCAACCGACCAAACCGACCGACCAAGATCTACGACGAGCGCATTTATATGTAAATCGCCCGGCGTTTAATATATCAACTGCTATCTGGCGCAGAAAATTGTTGCAAAAATTTAATATCGCGTAATTACGTTTCGCCGGCGCGGCGCCGGCACGGCGAAAATGCGGAATTTATCGAGCAAATTAAATTCAGGAGCGGCTCAAAAATGAAGGGATGCAATGTGCATGGATGACATCGTCATCGTCAGATGTTTTCAAACCGCAAACTTTGCTCGCGCCCGCAGAGGAATTGTTGGATGTTGAAATATGTCATATCATGTCCCTTGTCATCCAAACAAACCCACCCACCAACCAACGCCATGATGTTAATTTCAAAATTACAACGAACGTCTGCAGTGTTACTTACCATCATCTTTTTAAGACGTAGTGTTAAGCGAAAATCGATAGAATATTTCCAGGATACATGATTTATTGAACGTGTGTGGGGGTGGCAGGATGGGGGACGACATTGCTTATTTATACCTGCCGAACGAAACGGCAATAACCAAACGTAATAAGTCGTAAACTTTATCTCCCAATCGACCAAAAACGGATGGAAAGGCGCGAACGAGGTATAAATTACGCATTCATGATCAATTTTTTACGCGACACTCAATTAATTCATCGGCGTTGGGTGCATTAATCGGAAGCGGAGAACTTCCGCAATTTCGTGTTCAATCGCATCAGCGTCAAAAGTCGATTCGGTCTGCGAAAGTTAAACAAAGTAAAAGAAGCGCAAACCGGTTGGAAGATGGAGCAGACAAGCGGAAAATCGACTAGCAGCAAGCGACTAATTAACCATAGCAGGACAGACGTAGGGTGGGCCAGTTAACCCATTCCAAAATTGCCAAATTGCCAATCGCGACAATATTTGGGCGCACAAGCAATAAAACCGACGTTCTGATAAGATAGAAAAAAAAGGATGTTATTGCTTTTATGGATGCCAGACAGACGCAATAAAATCGCATCACCTGCGATTCGCAATATGATAGACGGGAGGCCCCCTCGATTTGATTCGATTTTCGTCGCCGAGGATCGCCTCTAATTTAAGGCGAAATATTTTTCAATCCCGGAAACTTTGCGCATTATCCTATCGCGCCTGGATGGGAAGTCTTTATTGCATCCTTTATCAGGGGGGGAGAGTGAGTAGACAAGAACACCCCGAGTTAGTTGGTGGTCGTAACAATCCTGCCTGGCGAGCATAAAGTTGCCGACTATAAAGAAACAACAAAAGGATAACGACCACACGAGCATCAGCAGCAGAACGATGTGTGCGGCGGCAGCCGGTTGGCAGCGATGAAATGACGGATGAAATGGATGACGAAGGGATGATATGATGGCTGGGTTATCCTTGCGCAAACGCGAAGATAGACAGCACCGACTGACACGCATGGGCGATGAAACGTTAAGTGCGTAATGGAGGTAAATAGACTTCTTCCAATAAAACTTGTCACACATCCACGTGACACGTCCTAAAATACTTTTCATGTAGTCCAACACGCTGGCAAAGGCAATGAATAATTAGTGTAGCCGTGAGGGGGATGAAGGAGAAGGGGGGAGATGATCAGACCGGATATAGGTACATTGCTAACGCGAAACACGAAACGATCGCGAGCACAATCTGTCTGTCTGGCTTTTGGGTGGGCCGAAATGTAGTACGTGCGCAATATTTGTGAGATGCAACCCCAGCTATGTGAGGCGGGCGTGGGGATGGGGGTGGTTTGCTATCTGTGCCTCGAGTTTGTTTTGGGCTACGCAACGCGCGGAATTCGTGCCACGCGTATATATCTCGCGTGGGGAGGTGGCAGAGGAGAGCGTGCGCTGGGAATTAATGGCCGTACGGCGGCTATATTAATGACGCGCTTTTATAAAGATAAAGGGGGTTACGCTGCGCTGTGCTTAATATGTACTGGCGGGTGTGTTTCGCAAACGCGTAATAGATTTAGAGAGTGAAAATTAATATTGCAACATTTACTACTTACTGCTTTACGCTGCGAAGATTATTAGTAGAGCAAAAAAAAGGTCCGTATGCATATTCATGACCGCACTATAAGTTATAATGGTTGCACAATACATGTGTTGCGGCGCCGAGCGCCATTTGGCCGTGGGCGGAATACGAGCCGGTTATAATTTGCACGCCGAAAAAAATGTGAAAAAGTGCGTTTCCCATGAGCCTGCGATATGTTCAATTTATGCCGTGACGCGCCCTAAATTTTTTTCAGCACGCGAGCCGTGTTTGACACCTAATGAAAAATTCAAAATGAATATGGTACGCTGAATGGCAAATTATTAAATTTAACATTTTTTAGAGAAAAAACAGGAAGCACGTGAATTATTGATATAAAAATAACCTAAATAATTAATTTAATGAATATTCTGCAATGTAATGTAATGAATAATGTAAATAGATTAAACTAATAGCAATTGCATTAAGTTTGTGCGCATCTTGATGTACACTCAAATTACTTATTTATATTTAAGATTCGCCCGCGCCGAACTGGTGTACATACACACATATCAGTTTTCAGCAGTCAACGCTAATAGCGTTATTGTTTCTCGGGGACAACGCCTGGCTGCTGCCAAGGTTTTCTTATTCCCTTGCCTGCCAGCCAGCCAGCCTGCTTCTACCCTCCTGCGACATTAAAATGTCAGCACTAAACTAGTAGTAATTAATATCAATGTACAACGCGTCGCGACAACAATCAAGCGCACGCCCTCCTCGCACGTGCACGAACACCTCTTCGCCTCCCTCTCTCTTTCGCTTTCGCCGTCTCCGCTCTTATAAATAAATTAATCGAGGCGACGGTCTTAATTACAGCCGAGACCTTAATGCGCGCACCTAAATAATCGTTGGCGCCAGCAAGGTGGAGGTGTATGCCTCTACCTCTTCTCCTCTTCCTCCGCAGCAGCATCATCTTGTCACTCGTTTACTACCTTGAGCCTAAGGAAAAAGGGTGTGGGCGTTAAATTTGAGTGGCGGTATGCCTAATTCAACACAACTTTCTTCCTTGCGGACTTGCAAAAAAGGAGGAAAAGGACATTTATGCTCGTAAATTCGAGCGATGTCAATATTTCTCTCGACAATAGTGTGTGTGTGAGAGAGGGTGGAAGCAACAAACAACAATGTAAACGGCGAGCTCGCCTTGGATGATCCAGTTTCGGATATGATTTATCGAATGGCACGCCGAGAAACACATTTCCCGACAAAGAAGCAGTTCGGCAACAACAAGCACGCTGCGCGTTGTGCACGAAAAGAGTTAATGATGTTTACCGTGGCAAACATATTGCCCAACCGCTACTGCCCACCACCAGTAGTAGACAGATACACTACTCGTATTTTTCCGCGCTAAAGAAACCATTCGAAAAAGGCAAATATTAATTACGCGCCAACAATTAATCGATTGGGTGCGTACTTGAGGTATGCGATAACCCTTCCCGAGGCAAACCCTTTTACGCGATTTATCTCCTTTACCCCTCCTTAAGCGTGCCAATCCGGCAGGATTCCTCTCCATCCGCTTGCGATCGTCCTTTTCGGGCACAGGACGGACGCGTATTTCGCATTCCCATCGATTTTGTCTTATATCGAGTTTGCCGCTTTTGGGTTCGGTCTATCAAGCAAGGTGGCGCGCTTAAATTTCTTCGCGGCGGATTGGTTGGAGAAATTTCATTTCCGCGCAAAATGGTTTGTCAAGTTTCCCAGCTTCTTTTTTATATACCTACAAAACTACCACCTATGTTGGTGTATATAGGTCAAAATTGGATTTCTAGATTTTTACTGCTGCTTGTGAAATAATTACAACAACTTTGATTGATGATTGCAAAACGCAACAAAATGACAAATTACACCTGGCGAATTAGCCGCCACCGGCCGAGAGAGGGTCTTATAATGGATATTAAGTGTTATTTCCGGGATCGTAATTCAATTCGCCGGGCGGGTCCCTTTCAAAAACGCGCGTGTTAAATTATAAATTACGACCGGTTAATGGCAGGAAAAAGATAATTGCCATGATACAGTAAAACATTTATCGCTAATTGAATACGAGATGAAACATAAAATTGCCATTTTTATTATTCATCGTAATTACAACCGACAATGAAACAAAGAAGAAGAACATGAACAAAATGCGCGATTTTACTTCAAAGTGGACAATTATCCTTCTATCTAACAGACATCGGTTGATTTATAACTCGGCCAGGCACACTATTTATTACTATATCTCAATAGATAATTTGCGCAACATTGATTATGGCGAGAGGGGAATTCGGCGCAAAACAGAAATTAATTGAGGTCTCCGGATGGTCAATTTATAACACTCCCAGCGCGGACCGATAGTCGTACACACAACAACCGCTCTCCTGCCTATTGGCCATCGTTTTGATTGTGGCAACTGGGCAACTGATTAGTGGACCAAAAGCAATGATGCCAGAGTGCTCACCAACCTAATAACAAGGAGACCACTACGTGTAAGCATAATATTGAAATCACTGCATATGCTTCGATTTATTATACAATACATAATTTCTATTCCTGGCAAAATAAAGTAATTTATCAACATGAATGATTAAACCGGAGATTTATCGCGTTATCGATCGCAGCGCACGCTAATGGCGAAACAATAAATCCGTGATTCCGTGACTTTAATGCTGAAAAATGCCGAATTTATAAACGCTCCGCATCGAATTTATTATTAATAGTTCGATTTCGGTGCAAAACTTGATGTGCGTGTGGTGCGGAATATCGTAGGTAGTCGGATATGTTTGTTTTGTTTTTGTTTGCGAGATAAATATCATCAACTTTCTGTATGGAAGCAGGCCAATCCTATCGACAGCAAAAGGTACAGAAACGGATTTTTTTCCACTCGACGGCGGCGATATCGTATGACAAGCCAATCTCCCCGCTGTTGCAACGCCAGACGACATCAATCGGTGGCAGGATGTCATCCATCCACCCAACCGCTCACGCGAACGTTGAACAACAGCACAACAATTCAAGCATGTAATTACTGATATGCAAATATTTAGAGGTCGCTTCAAACATCGTAACATTGCCTTCAAAAAACCAAGCCTGAGGGTTGGGGGACGGGACAAGGAAGGGAAGGAGAAGAGAGGCTGTAAAGTATGTGCAAGTCGCGTAGTAACTTTTGCGTAACAGCCGTTTTGGAGCGCACGAGCGGCGCGCCGTGTCCTGAATTGCACCCCGAAACCCAGCAGCAGCCAGCAGCAATTTCCAGCGCACGGCCGAATAAACCGAAACTGAGCGCGCGGGCGCTGCCAGGACACACCGAACAGGACACGAACAGGAAGACGCAGGAAAAGTGGCGCGCACGTATTGATTCCTCATTCGACGCGCCCGCCAACACCCTTTCCACCCCAAAATCTATTACTTTCCGCCTTGCGAAACGTCCCAAGAAAAAAATACACACACGCAACACATTTTAATAGATCATGCAAGATCCAAAAAGTATTACATTAAAACATTTTGACGTTCAAATGTCTAGATTTCCATTGCTAAATCATCCGGGAACGGGGTAGTGGGGTAGTGGGGTTTGAGGGGTAGAGAATCGGGGGGATGAATGGAGGAATGGAAGGATGGATGAATCTGAACAACCCCATCCATCTATCCATCGCAGCAATCGCATTTCGCATTCGTCTTCAGCATTCATTAATCTGTTATTCCCGTCCAGGGCGTTCGCTGAGATAATCCGGGAATATTTCCCAATAATCATGCATTATTCACGACGAGTGCATTAAATATTAATGTTTTCCAATTGCGCTCCGCTGCGCGCGCGCTGACGCGACGGTTGGTTGTTGGAGACCGTTGGCTATTTAACCATTCCCTTTTTATCGTACGCTCCTCCCGAAACAAACAACAAATTTGGTTCAAGGCCTTTTCCATTCAACGCGCGCGCGACGCGTATTATAGATTTTTCATAAATTTGCCAACATTAAAGTTTGCCTGTTGTGCTGCGGCGCATTTAATAAATGATCACTATATCAATTTATAATTAATGTCTTAAGTTTACCGCGGGCGCCACACGAGCGCACAATAAGTTTGTTTACGATCCGGGCACAACTTTAAATACAGGGCATAAATGTAAAATTCTAGAAATTACTGTAAAAACACTTATCATATGAATATTAAGAAGAGTTGGCACAAAAACACGTTGAGATTTGAATGGGCTAAAAACGGAGTAAGTACTCGTACGCATAAGTAAGGGGTTGAAAGTACCACCCTTACATCATCTCTCGCGTTGCGCGTAACGCAACGCCAACGCCAAAGCCAAAGCCAGAGTGATATATCATCTTATAAAGCAGCTACAAACATACATTGTCGCAGTTTTAATATTGACTCAAAACTCGGGCGCGGGCGGGCGGGCGCGTAAACCCTAAGCCCTTCAACGAGAGCGAATTTCAAAGAGAGAGTGGCATCTCCACATCCATCCCGACAGGGGTTGCGCGCGCGAGCGCCTGCTCATTGAAATAGACTTGGAATTTGTATTTGCATAATTGTAGTAGGCGGAATAAAGTAGCAAAAATCGAAGCGCCTCGC